>PVJX010001490.1:0-160339 GCA_004027295.1 Dolichotis patagonum | reverse complement strand
CACAGTGATTTATGTGCACCCATGTTTATAGCAGCACAATTTGTAATAGCCAGATCTTGGAAACAACCTAAGTGCCCATCAACTGAGGAATGGATAAAAAAGTTGTGGCATTTTTATACAATGGAGTACTACTCAGCTATAAAGAATGATCACATCGAGATATTTATAAATAAATGGACACGACTTGAGACCATTCTCTAAAGTGAAATAAACCAAACTCACAAGGGTAAATACCATATAATCTCCCTAATATGAGATTTGATGAGAGTATATAAGACTTTATGGTAAGCATGAGGCCCCATCTCATAGCTTTGAAGCCTTTCAATGTTTTCATTCATCAGTTGGAATGGTGTTACCCTGTTTTGTTTGACTATATCATACGTGATGATATGAACAGCTGTTTTGAAGAAAACATTATGACAGCTATTGCTGATTTAATATTATCCGTCTTAGAAGTCCTACCATGCTTTTTTTGTTCTATTACCATTGGTTCTATCTACCACATTGTGTCTCATTGGAATTTGAATATGTGTGATAGTTCAAACAAATTTTTTTTCTTTTTTATGAAAAATGAGATATTATAATACCCATTGATCATTTTCTCTTATTCGGTTCAGAAAGCCCTGGAATTCTTTCACTATATGCATGGCTTTATACTATTGTGTTATGTTTGATATTATTGTAATTGAAACTATGCTCAACTATAGCAGGGTAAGACATATGGTGTTAGATACTGTTGATGTCCAGTTGACTTATGTAAAGTACTATGTTGCCTATGTTGTCCTCTTCTGATCTGCTCTGTACTGCCCCCTTTTATTTTATTCTCTTTTACATAAAAAAAAAATTGTGAGAATAAGGAATTATAGCTTTATGGGTAATTAAGTGAAAGGAGACCTTGTTTTGGAAATAATACAGATTGGAAATTATGAGTTTTTTTCTTGAAGAGAATTTTCTTTCCAAAGGAGCAGACATGAAGGCTAAATATTCTCAACCAGTCCTATTAGCAATAATTTCTTTCAAAGCCAGCTCTAACTAAACATTTTCAAATTGTTATATTGTTAAGGAGGGAAGCCTAGTGGAAAATGGAAGCAGAAAACATGACAGTGTAGAAAATGGAGATATCCCAAAGATTAATTAGCAAAGGGATTGGCATAATTTAGGTTAATCAACAGAAACAATGAAATAAAATTTAAATCAACTAATAGATGCTAACTGTACTATATATTCCTTAAGAGGAAATAGTAACGATTATTCAATTTTCACATTTAACTTTGAGCAGAGCTACATATATCTCAAAGGTATGGTATACCTGCCCATTAGTGACAGTCCCTAGGTATTATGTTCACCTTTTGCAATCTCACTGTGAAATTTATGTGTGTGTATAGCCAAATATACATGGATAAACATATGTCTTGAGGCATACATATATACATATAATACACATTCACATATAATACATACAATGCCTGTTGTAGTGTATGCATATATACACACAATATATACAAAAGCTTTATCATCTCTAAAAATTTATGACTAAAAGTGAACTTCCTCCTTTCACCCTTAACCAGATATTGCAACAAATTATTTTGCCTTCTTCTATAAATTTTATCTGACAATTTTTAAAATTGCTTTAACCTCATTAACAAATTCCCAATGAGGCTTTTACCATGGTAGTTTAATGTGTGAATTCTGTGTAAGTTCAAGGGGAGAAAATATGTCTGAAGGAAATACCAGACTGGGTTTCAGGTATGCTTAATCTTGTCCACATGAGAAGCAATAGCGAGATAATTTCAAAAGCATACGCCTTTAGGATTCAAGCTGTTAATGTTTGCAAACCAGACAACCACCCTTAATACCACTGCTGGTTTATTGACACAAACTGGCTGCTTCCCACAGCTTGTAATTGAATCCCCCCACTGCTTAATTGGAAATAGAATGACTCCACAACCAGATTTGAAACATCTTCTGAAGCTGGTAGGAACATCAGCACTCCCTTTTGAAAATAAAAATTATATCATTAACTGAGTTAAGTGAAGATCGGTGTTCTGGTGAATATCTGGAAACGAGCGCACCCCGGGACTGTCTGAGTATAGGGCAATTAGGGCTGGCTTCCGCTTCACAGCATCGGCACGTGGCCTCCCGCCTCACTGAGGCCTGAAGCCTAACTCTGGCTCTGGGTCTGCCCTGCAAAATCCTAATGCTTGCACACTTCCTATCCTTTAAAAGATTTTTTTCTTTTCAATACATTCACGTCCTTTAATCCAGTAATGTATTCTGACTCTCATAGAGCAAGTAATTCCTGAGTTGTTATTAAAAGCCAGGTACTGAGCGACACATGACAGATAAGTAGTGCAGAATAGGAAATAAGAAGAACAAAATATATTTTATTTATAAAAGATGTATAATATGTAATATACCTTAATTCTATTAAATTAAAGAAAATCAATAATCTTGAACTATGCCATCACCCCTCAATATCCAAGGATACTTGGTTCCTGGGCTCTGGCAGAAACTAAAACCCACAGATGCTCACGTGTCTTGTATAAAATGGTGTAAAACTTGCATAGAACATATCCATACTATCCTGAGACTTTAACTCATCTCTAGACTACTTAAGATACTTAATGAAAGTCTTGTATATATAGTTATTATACTATATTGTTTGAAAAATAATGACAAGAAAAAAATATCAGCATATGTTCAGTAAAAATACAATTTTTTTTCCAAGTTGGTTCAATTCAAGGATACAAAATCCATGGTTACAGAGGGTCCACTGTATTTCTTATGATTTCTATGGATAGTCATTAAAGTATTGATTATAGAAATAATAAATTTAAAACTAAAATGATAATAAAAGGAAATGGTTAAAATAAACTATGATATCAATGGTAATATTAGTTACACAGTGATATGATAATTTCAAATCACATTTAATATCATGCAAAAATGTAAGTAGAGGAGTATGCTAATATATATATGTATATATATATATATATATATATATACATATGTATCACAGAAAGATCATTGATCAGAATACATCAAAATGTTCATTGGACTTACCTATAAATATTGGGATTTGAAATAATTTTCCTCTAATAATTCACTTTTTAAAAGATTATCTTATACTCTAAGAAAATATTTTCACATATAAAAATTATATTTCAAAATGTTTTTGTTCACAAAATGTGTGTCACTGGCTCCATCAGCTTTTTCCCACATCCATTCCTCCCATTCTTCTCAAAGCCAGTTGAATTGTGCAGTTGATTCTGAATGCTTTCTGGAATCAGACCACTTGGTTTCGTACTGATTGTATAAACACTGAAAACCTATTAATATGTATAATGTAACTACTTTATTAGTGAAAAAGCATTATTATTCTATATATATATATGGAAAATTGTGTGGCATTTATTATTTTTAAAGAGTTTAGTAGACTACTTGGACTTTTAATGTGTGCTAAAATTTATTGAATACTTTCTGTTTGTTGGTTTTTCTCTTCTTGTTTTATGTCTTTCTGCGCATACTAGTACCTGCCCTTCTCTGATATTCTTACCTGGGCAGATGTGAGGCATGGAGGCAACAATGACTCCTTGGTGTGACAGCAGAGGTTTTTAACCTTCTGATCTCCATCTGGTTTTCCATCACCTTCGCCCTTGCTTTCCTCTCTATGCCTGGATTCCAGCTCCCGTGTTCTTTCATCTACAAAATCCTTCCTATCTAATGGCACTTACAATTGCTCTGTTTTCTGCTCGAGGCCCCTTCTGCCTAGCACCTAATTCTTCTACATTCACAAGTGTCAGGGCCAAAGTTACCTTCTCTGAGACATGTTTACTGAAGATGCTATCTGAAATCCAGGGCAATTTGCCTCATTATCCTGCTTTGTTTTCAATAAATCTGTACTTGTTAACTTAAATGATAGTATTTGGGGGTGGAGGCAGTCATGCTAGAGATTTAATCAGTGGTTGCTATTTAATAACTTAATTGGTGCTTTTCAGTCACAAGTGAAATGAAAACTTCTGTGGAAGTCTTTTCCTCTGTCAATACAGGTAATAAGCAAAAGAATCAGAGTACCCAGTATAAATTACTCTCCACTCCAGAATAGTCTGCATTATGTCATAAAACTGCCCTAAAATGAATACTACACGCAGCACTTGAGAATGAGTAACTATGCTCAACAGGGAAGCATGTGGCCTGTAAGTTTGAAACCATGATCAGAGAACTACGATGGGGTAGCACATACTCTGAAGGAACGTCAGACTAGACCCAAACACCCTACTAAGGAGATCTGGTCAGTCTCTGAAGAAGAGTCTTTCAAGGTAAGATGTGAAAAGTGTGAAACAGAATTATATATAGAAAGGGTGGAAAGTTTCTCCAGTTTTCCGTAGGAAGAGTACATATATCCAAGGGTGGAGGAAAAGGAATGTGAAAGAGTTTAAGTAGAGAAAAACAGTTTTTCCTCCTATAGTCCCATGAGTGCCATACTTCTGACACCATGTGTGTATGATTCCCTGTAACAAACACTCCTCAAATTCTATGCAGACACTAACTGTGTGTTCTATATTTTAATGCAAATCTGACACTACCTTGAGATACTATCAAATGCCAAAATTTAAGGACTCAGTCCTGTAAGACACTTGTCAATTTAGGTATCAGTTGAAAGACCAGCAGTCACCTTAGCTAGCTCTGGCTGTACGTCAGAGATTTGGACAACTTCCGCTTGGATTTCATCATTAGCCAGGATGACTCACAGAACTCGTAAAAATTGTGTGCTGATTAGATTATCAGTTTACTATTAGAAACAATAAGAACAGCCAGATGGAAGGGAGGTATAGAGCCAGATGTGGAGAAAGAGGTGCAAAGCCCAATGTCCTGCCATGTACTCCGCCTCGCAGCCCCTCCAAATGTTCAGCAATCTGGAAGCCCTTGCATACCCACCCTTTGGGTTTTAGAGAGGTGTCATTATATAAGCACAATTGATTAAATCATTGACCACTGATGATCAACTCAAACTTGTTAAGGTTGAAAGTTTTGTCCATCACTCTGACAAAATACCTAACATAGCTATAGAATAAAAGATTTATTTTAACACAAGGTTTTAGTGTATGGTTGCTCATCCCCATTGTTCCTGCTCCAATGTCGAGGTGGCATAATAATCATGGAGAGGAACACATGGAGGAGCAAAGCTGCTCACCTCCCAGTTGTTGGGAAACAGGGAGAGACAGACTTTCATGCAAGAAGGAAGCCTGGGCAGATTGCTCCAAACACCTTACTGACCCTGGCTTCTGAAAAGCTTTCACATATTCACGATGTGCCACTGAGTATTCATTGGGTTTAAAACTCCACTGCAAACTTGGTGACTTTGGGGAGAAGATGAATTTTGCAATTTGATGTAGTTGTGAGCACACTAGAAAACAATAGCTTTTTGACACCCAGGAAAATGATGCCCTATTCAGTGAAAGTTTTCTGTCATCTGCTTTGTGATTGGAAATAAAGTAGAGAGCAATTTCCCAAATACTGTATATTACCAAGCAGATGTATGAGAATCAAAGGGAAAGTGGTTGCCAGGGAGACAAGACATTCATGCCAACTCTGTCGCAATCTCATCATAAAATGTCTCCAGGGGGTATTGTATAGCCACAAGCACAGAGAGAAACGTAGCCAAGCTAGGGATCCAGATGTTGCCCTTGGAACTGAGCACCCATTTCAGAGGCTGGCATCTGCCTTCTGCCAAGCAGAATGCGTGTGGCCACATCTGCTCACTGCAGAAAGTTAACACACACTAAACACTGAGGAAAGGCTGCCATAAAATAATGATTTGGCAGCATGCATGGAGAAAATATTAAATATTAGATAACACTTCTGTTAATCCTCAGTACCTTTTTGCCTTTTTCTTCCTTAACTTACAACTCACCAAGACCATATCTCTTAGAAATTTCCATTCTGTTCAGCCATGGAAAACCTCACTTGCAAATAATACTTGAATTATTTACATTCTATCGAAGTGCATTTGACAGAAAAAGAGGAAGAAAGTTGGAATGGACAAGTTTCTCCAATTATGCAATAAAATACAGTTTTTACTTTATAGCTCTTAAAAAAAAGTACTGTACACTTGCTACCAGATTGCTATCTCCAATAAAGACAGTGGATGACAACAAAGTATTTTCCAACTGCTGTGTTCACTCTCATCTGTTCTCACTTGGAATGACGAGTAAGTTAACCTAATGTAACATCTTCAGATCTTCAGAACTGCTTCCATGACCAGATGAAAGTTAAATGAGGCATAATTTGAACAGTGTGTGATTTTATCTAGCATTCCACAGTTTACAAGCACTTCTTTACTTATTTTGGATATTTTTAAAAAATTATTTCTGTGCATTGTTTAGGAAAGGTATTACTTACTTTTTTTTTAGTTGAAGACATTGCAGTCCAAAAAGATTTAAATGATTTTTCCAAAGTCAAGGAAGCAATAAGACAAAGATTTAGAGAAAGATATGAGATGACTAAGGTAAATTGCCAATTGAAAACTATTTATTCTCTTCATTAAAAACCCTCTCTCTTAGCCACACACGAATGGGAAGATTTCAGTTGGTTGTACCAAGTAAGATCCTTCCTACTTGCATTACTGTTGCATGACAAATTGCCACAAGTGTAGCAGTTTAAAACATCTAATTATTATATCTCAGGTCTTTGCATCCAGGGTCTGAGGATGAGCTGTGTTCCTACTGAAAAGTCCCTCAAGATTGAAATCAAGGCATCTGTGAGACTGCATTCTTTTGTAGATTGTGATGATGGATTCAACTCCAGTCAGGGTTTTGGCAGAATCCAATTCCTCACTGTTGTAACTGTGATTATAGGACCCCATTTACTTGCTGACTGTCATCTGGAGGCTCCTTTATGCTTTGAGGCTAACTGTTCCCTTTCATACTCTCTCTTGATCTGGCTCAGCAACAGGACCCTCTGTTGTTTTGAATTTGTTTGACTCCACTTTAGCCTTCCTTATACACCTTGAAATGGTTTCACGTGATTAGATCAGACTTCCTTGGATAACCTCTAAGGACAATTGCAACTTGCTTAAGACTTTAATTAAAACTGCAAACTCCCTTCCCAGCAGTACCTAGATTGGAGTTTGATTAAATATCCAGGACCCAGAAATCTTGGTAGGAGAAGAACCTTAGAATTCTGGGTCACATTCTGATCCAATGTGGTCATTGGTCTGATGGCATCTGGGATTTTGTGAAAAATACACAATCTCATACCTCACCCCAGATCTACTGAAGCAGCCATTTATCAAGATCACTGGGAGATCCAAATGCATATTAATAAGAAGCACTTGCTTAGAACATGTCTTTTTTTTTCTTTTTGCAGCTGACATTGGATTGCCAGAAAGAAGCAGCCAACCATTTAGTCCTTTGGTTGCATGATGTGCATGTTTCTTTTCTCCATTTCTGACATGGAGAAAAAGGGTCAGATAGGGCCAAAGGCAACTATCTGGATCATGACTGGGAAGTGTAAATAGAGGTGCGTTTCACTGAGCTGTGAAAAGAAAGGGATTTTTTCAGAGCATTTGCAATGGAGCTTTTGATGGTTTATTACTTCTTAGCCTTTAGCATTCTTAGTGGCACTTCTTTGCAGCTCAGAGTGGACGATCCTGAGAATATTATGAAATCTTTTAGTGTTTGTTTATGGTGCATGGCTGAAAAGTTTGAAACTTTAAGTGAAAATAGATCCCTCTGTAAAGCAAAGATAATAGTTAGAGGACAAAAATCAATTTTGTTTTAGATGGAGGGAATTATGCACCATCTGATTGTTATGATACG
Organism: Dolichotis patagonum; assembly: GCA_004027295.1. Lineage (NCBI taxonomy): Eukaryota > Metazoa > Chordata > Mammalia > Rodentia > Caviidae > Dolichotis > Dolichotis patagonum. The sequence goes on along the minus strand of PVJX010001490.1, from coordinate 152,519 downwards.
CTGCATTATTTAGAATGTATCTCACGGGGGCCAGGTTTCCACACACACATATTGATTTCATGTCCACTTAGCTATAGACTGAGATGGGACCATAAAGGAAATCCAAGTGCTGTTGGTCAAGGGTTTTAAACATATGCTCAGCTGCTCAGAGCTAATAAACTTGCTAGAAGAGTGTTGAAACAACTGACTGTACCCCCTGTTGGTGCCAGGGTGCCCAAACCATGGCAACTTCTCAATTCTGGGTATGACACAAGACAACATCAAGTGGATATAATGAAAGAATAGTGAGATCGAAGTTCTACTGGGACCTTGAAGCTAATGATAAAATCAACAGCTGCTGAGGGAAAAGGGAGGGAACAGATCAGGACACATTTGGATTTAGGGTGTGACAATCTATCAGGAGGATGGAGAGTCACTAAATACAGAGTATAGCTGCATCACCCTTTTAACAGTTCAGACCCAGAAATGTCTAGCATCATTTTTGAAGAAATGACCTGACTTACATTACACACACTACAAATTGTTATATATTGCATTACATTTAAACTGTAGTATTATTTCTGGTATATAGAAAGTACGTTAGGATATTTCTCATGCTTTGTGTGAAGCATAATGGAAATTTCTTCTTTCATTTCTGGTTTCCTTCCCAATGATAATAGGACCAAAACTGAAATAGAAATATCCCTGTAATATTAGTAGTACTAATATCAATGGGATAATACTGTTACATTTATTAAGCATTATTCAGTATCAGCACATTGCCAGATGTCATACCAGGTGCTATGAATACAAAAACAAACGAGCCTTTGTTTCTTGAAGATTGCAGTCCAGAGAAAATGACAGGCGTACAGAGAATTATTGAATAATTTGATGAGAACACTAGGAAATAAATGGAAATTGCTATGTGAAGAGGGAATGGTTTAGATCTACGAAACTAGGTAGCAAAATTAGGGAAGTTCTCACACAGAAGATATTTTAGTGTTTCTTAAGGTATAACCGAAGCTCATCAAACATGAAAGTGACATTGGCAAAATTAAATGAACATAAGTTGCTTTATATTGCTTTAAAAGACACCCAAAATAAAAATAGGTGTGTGTATTGGTAGTAATGAGTGACAGTGTCTCTAGAGTTTAATGAGAATATCTGTTTCATGAGAAGAAAAGTAAGGAGGGGAAAAAAAGCCCCGAAAATTTGATGGTAAGTTATACTATCTCCTAAAATTGTATACTACTTTATAAATTCTAATATTATGTGTTCTGCTCATTGTCCCCACAGTAGTATCAGACACATTTTACCAACACAAAATTGAAAGGCCACCCAGGAGTAATGACCTGCTCAGGCATGTAGGGCAAGTAAATATGAAGGGCGGTAAAGCAGCTACTCCTGCTCTCCTCCATGCCCTCCAGTAAAATAAAAGGCTTCATTCTGTCTTCCTCAGTATTGGTTTCTGATTAATCCTCAAAGTTTTCAATCACATTAATAACTCTGGAGCAGACTACAGGGCTTGCTCCTAGAAATCAATTAATTGATGTAAGGTCTCATTTCTTCTTCCAAGAATCTGTATTGTCACCACTCAGCCAAATTTGCTGCATGCTAAAAAAGGGAGTCATCCACATCCCCTCCCGCGTCTCCTAGCCCTTTGACCAATTCTCTCTCATCTAGACCTATAATTTAATTATTCTTGTAAAGGGCATAACCAGTCCTTTATTCTAAAATCTATACTGGTTAATCAGTAATAATTAATATTTTTAAAAACACAGTATATGGCAACCTGTGAGCTCCTTGTTTTGCATATGTTAACTTAGTTAATTTTCAAAACATCTCTATGAGTTACAAACTCTTCTTCCACTTTTCAGGTGATAGAGTAGAAGTACAAAAAGTGGCAGAGACAACTTTGTTTATACAATAATAAAGAGGCATGATTTCAACTCAGAAAAGTCTATTTGTAGTATATATGGTCTTAACTCCTGAGCTTAAGCTATCTTTTGCAGGCAATGACCAGAAATAAGAAATATTTATTGAGTTTCTAGAATGATACAGGTGAGGAGCTATAAACCTGTGTTTCCTGATTTGATATCTGTGCCAGGAAATAGTTCACTGAAAATTAATTCTTTTATGTTTTAGAGAAAGGAAGAGACATTTCCTGAAATAGTTTTTGCTTCCTTCGAATCTTTTATTTTTATTTTTTTAATTTTGAAACTTGGAATTGATTGCTTTACTTTCAAGGCTAGAGTCACTTTAGGCAACAGGAATCATCACCACCAGCAGCAACGAATATGATCATTAGGCTTTAAATTGCCCTTACTTTCTTGGTCATTTCCTAGGGCAGTTGTATTTAAACTTGGTTATTACATTACAAAATGGAATGCATTACGTTTGCTCAAATTCATCTCTGGAGTTTACATCAGAGTGCTGTGATTATACAATAGTTGAACTGGAGCTAAAATTGTCATTTTCTTAGAATATGTCAACATCAAACTACTTCCCAAAATAAACAAAGACTAAGAAAGTCCCAATCAGCTTAAAGTTCTGAAAATAGACCCTTTGACGTCACACATATGCATAAATTATTACACATGTGTCACCTTCAATGTTCAAGTCATAGTCACAGTTAATGCATACGACTGACAGGGTTGGGTCTCCTATTTGGTCATCCTAAGTACTTGGAAATATCCACTGGCAATAAATACTACATTTTGGGAGACATGTGATAGAGAAAGGAACAATGGCTTGGATTATGAGTCTTGGGCTCTTCTGTTGAAGAACTCTAGAATTTTAAGATAGATTCTTATACCCTTGCTCATTTATAAATTACCTCATTTATAAACTACCTGGCAGAATTATTTTGAAGATAGAAATTTATGTTTATCACTTTGGGTTGTGCTTATTTATTGCAAGTACTCAATAAACTTTTTATTAAATGTCTTGTATTAATAAAACACAAAGCAAAGATTTGACAAATATAGTCACATTATGTAATGCTCAATATCATACCTCTTTATCCAGGAAAAAATTAGCACATTCCTTCATATATCTCTATGGACGACTTCTAAGCATACACATACATAGACAGGCATAAACACATTTACAAACCAGGATTTGGTTTCTAGCAGGACATGGATTCCTCACTATTTGGGAAATAAAAAGATGTTTCTAACAAGTCCAAATTCCTTAAACTTTCACATACTATTAATTACAGTTTAATATTCCTAGTGAGAGGTATTTGTATGCCTATGAATACTAGGTCTCTTATCATTCTGCATTCATGTCTGCATGTTCCATTTCCTTTCTTCTCATTTATTTTGAAAAAAAAATTGAACACAATTTCTTTGTTTTTTAAAGTCATAGGAAATTATGCTAAATAATTACCTTAACTGATTTCAATGCAATACAACAAATATTAAGAACTGTCTGTAAGCCACAGTCAGTGTGGTGAATTATATATACCAATGAGAATAAGAAAAACATGGTCCATTTTCTCTTTGAACAGTCAGGCTAGAAGGAGGTATTTTGTTAAGCATATTTTAATATATTTATGTAATTATATTTGTAATCATTATGGCAAATTAGAACAAGAATTCAATTACATATAAAACAGGAACAACACATATATTGGGAATGTCACTAAGGAAAATTATTTTATGAAATAACAAGATAAGGAAGCATTAGGGACTTCGAATGGTTTCATTGTTTGGAAAGCACATTTCTCAGTAATCACTGAAAGCTTTCTTTTATCAGAACTTAAATGGTGAACAATACACCATGTAAATATGTCTGATTTTGCTTTTAATCTCTACTAAAACTTGTAATCATATTTTTGAACAAAATGTAGAGAAAAGGAATGTTTTCTTGTTTAGAAATTAAGTCTACATATTTTCTTCCTTAAAAAATCAATCATAAATGAAATAAGGATTTTTAGAAATACTTTAATACTTAAATTACATCTGAGTTGTTTTACAGACAAATATTAATAGTTTCTTAAACACATATCACTGAGCTCGATTTTTAATTTAAATTCAGAACTTTGAATATGATGTCATTGCATATCAATGAAGAATTTCTGACATCTCAAAACAATAAAGTATAATTTTGCCTGTTATTTTTTGCTGTTCAATGTTGAATATCTCATTTTCGAGTTTGAGTATATGTAAGTCCTAAATCCTCTCAATTACCAATAGGGTTCAAGTTCATCAAAGCTGTTTGCAATGCCACCAACCCCTGACTTCCTGCTGCTTTTTTATGAATCTTCTACCTTACATGCACATACAAGAATGATTAGGCATATTACTGTGTCAAAACACTTGCAGCTTTTCAAATACACTATAACTTTTCACATTTTTGAAACTTTGGACTTGGGTTTTCTGAGATTGGGATGGAATTTCTATTCTTTCTCAGCTGAGAAAAATTCAGGTTCATATCCCAAACATATTTCAGACCTTCATTCCACTGTTAGCTGTCCCTTATTCCACTAGACTTACAGTTTTGTTCACACCCCACCCCCATGCCAACTATGGGATTCCTCCATTGCACAATTAAACTATGTATCTGTATTAACTATTCGACGTTAGATTCAAGGGGTGTGAGGAGTCATCCTTCATTCCCTCTAGAGAGGTTTATAATTAGATAATAGTAGCAGCCATCAATCACACTGGACTGACATCACCCCACAGCATCTGATATGTAACTGACCAGAAATATTCAAGGCAGGAGTTTCTCTAACCCCTATTCCAGTGCGTAGAACTTGAAACACAGATTTCCAGATTGGTAGGAGATTGCCTGTCTCCTGTGGGTTGGACTAGCAAACTCATAACAAAGGGAGGTGACTACTCACCTTTTAGACTCACTCTTGGCTAGGCCAGCAAGTATGTCCACATTTTTCATGCAATCATCTCAGAACACCTTCTTCTCAGGATCTCCCCTTCCCTCCAACCTCTGAGTCTGCTTTACATTCATTCTGCCCAGCTCAATGTGCCCACAAAGAGGAGCTATGCAACAATGGTGCTCAATTTCAGTGATTCCGCAAAAGGGCAAAATTTTCTGGGGTTTACATTTAAATCTGTCATGGCATAATACAAACATCAATAACAACATTAATGCTCATAGTTTAACATTTTAATTCTACATATGGAATAGCATTAGCTTACATATTGAAAAACTACCTCAGACACCAACAATGACACAATACAGTGATGAATGAAGAGAAAGAGACTATGAGGAAAAAATCACTGTGTGTACATTCAATGAAAATGTTTCCTGATTTTTTTTCAAAAAAAGCCCTCCACGTGTATTTATTTTATACTACTTTCTGAAAAACATGCTGCTTGTTCTGAAAACTGAGTTTCTTAATATCAGGACACATAGTCATCATCTTACTATTCTGTACCTAGCATTATTATTAACCAGGAATTCAATAAATATTTTGCAATATTTACACTGACTAATGCTTTGTTTGTATGATATATATCAGTATAGTGTTGGAGTAGTTACATGTTTATGTTTATACATTTGTAGTGTATAAGTTAGTAAACAATATACTGAAGTTCATAATGTCTTGAAATAGATGTAAAACATTCACAAAATTTATTTTCAGATATTCCTGTCTTTTAGTTGTCATTCTTATTAAGAAAATACTTTTTTAAATTTAGAAGGTCACTAATCCAAATGCTAATTTAATCAATACTATATTAAATGAGCTATAAAAAGTAAATTAATACCAGGTAAGCAAATACACTATGATGTAAGATTTCCGAATGTTCCTCACGTCAGCAAGTTTCTATGAGAAATGAGTTCAATTTATAACAAACAGTGCTCCCTTATAAAAATCATGGACTGACTTTTCCTCATTATTTATACTTTCATTCACTTTGAAAGCTGAGACAAATATGAGTCTTGTTATAATTTTGGTTTGTTTCCTTTCTAAGTACTTATCATTTTTTTAACACCTGTGGCTAAATGTAGTCAAAAAATAATTTGGTATAAGCAGATGCCTTTTAATATGAATTTTTCCACAACATTAGGTTTTAAGTAGCTTATTTTTTTCTGCAAGCAATGCTTGCATTTTTTAAAAAGTGGGAAATATGCTTAATGAAACATGTGCAGAGACACACAATGGAAACACATGCATACACAGTCACTTACACACAATTGTACATACAAGTGCAACCAGACACAGATAACAGAAATACACATATGAATACAAAGACAAATAGATGTCTACCTACTTATACACAGGTAAATACAATAACAGACACACAGAAATATAGAAATATACACACAGGATGCAAGCCCATACAAACATACACAAATGTACATATATACTGACATAAACGCACACAAATAAATCCAATTGCACAGTTTTATATCCATGGACATACATAGCTCATACACATAAAATCCATACACAAATACAGAAGAACATACAATTCTCACATATATACAAGACTTACATAGACACAAACTCACGCATATAGACACAGACACATATATACACACATACACCCTTTCTAACATTTGCCTTATAGCTTGACAGAAATATTTGACATAAAAGGAGAAAAACTAGTTGTGGTGTTTCAGCAAAATAGTGATATGAAAAAGAAAAAAAAATATAGAATCATGATTTATACCCAAAAGCTGTTATCCTTCCATTTAGGTAATTAAGTAACCCTGGTTAAGTATTCAATCAATACTTCCTGAGCATCCTCAGAGAAATTCACATGCAGCATACATCATATTGGCATGGGTGTGTATACAAGCTTTCCTCTCACTTTCTTAATACATTGCAAATTTATTGCCAAATTGCAAACGACACCATTATATGACATAAGAGATTAGAGAAGACATTAGTAACTAGAGAAAGCAGAATTTTCCCCTTAAATCCTTCCATCTCTATTCTCATTCTATGTGTTTTTCTTTACCACAAACTAAAAGACTTATCTTGATATACTATAAAATATGTCTTGCCAATCTCAGTCCTCCTTCTGTGTCCCTTCTTATCTTTGGCATTTAAATTGTTACTTAAGTTCCTTTTTCATGAACGTGTATATTTCTTTATATTTTGTTGTGTTTGTTTTCCAGATAATGTAACATTCAAGAGGATAGTGACAAAAAGTACTAATGCATGTCTAAATTACAATTCAATGCTAAACAATAATATGTACATTACTAATAGTCCTCCTATGAGTAGTATGAATTAAAAAGTAAAACAAAATATGAATTTGTCAACTACGTATATCCTTATCCCCCTGCTTTGTAAAGCATAAAATCTGAGTTCAGGAAGTTCAAATGACATTTGGGATGTATAGAAGGCTGTAATGCACATACTATAGTTTCTGCTGTGAAACATTGTAAACTCTGGTCAGCTCTCTAACCACCAAACAGTGCTTCACTTATAAACTTGGGATGATAATTAACTCTCTCAGGCAGTTGCTGTGATGATACATTCCTCTGGAAATACATGAAATCAAATAGTATCTTTAATCTAAAACTTTCTAAAAGTGTTTAATATTTGAAGTTCTGAACCAATTTTTTTAATTAATAAAATACTGTTTCTCCTTCTTAGTCTTGTGGTTAGCAGTCCTTTTTCCACTTTGTCTATCAATCCTCAATTTTGTGTAGAAAATCTAGGAGTAATGGTACTCATATTCCATCTTTTTCCTCTAGAAGAAATTTTGAAAAACCTTTTTTCGCATATATGATCTATCATAGTCTACTTTTCAGTAATAATGAGTCCTAGTCAACCTGCCAGATACTTCCTTTACCTTCTGAAACTGTTATGATTACTAAATGAGAAAAGATAAATGTATTATCATGCTGACTTAACAGACTGGAAAACTGAAAGCCAAATAAAAGTATGTCTGCTGCTGTCTTATACCTACTCACCCAGGCTAATATTCTCTCATCATAATTTATTCCCAATCCTAGCTCCTTTTCAGAGTCACACACAAATACTCACATATTGTATTCACCTGTCATCCTGACCTACTTAACTGTATTCGAAGTGCATGTGAGAGAATTGCAAATAACTCTTTGCTCTGTTCAGAGATTCTTGCCACCTGAAATCTCACACTAATTCTTCAAGCCTTAGCTGAAATTCTTAAAATGTTTCTTCTACAATGAAAATCTCTCTGACACACATAGCAAGTTTTAGTATTTAGCCCCTAATAAATTTTTCCATCATACAAGGTCCTTTTCTGTTGTTCACTGTTCATCGTTCTCACCGTGCTCCACAGTAGAATGTTAGATACCTGGCAGCAGAGTTGGAACATCAAATGCACTTACTGCATATAGTCAGCAAGCCAATCGCATGCTCACGAATTTAACTTGCATTTTTGTAATATGTTTTTGTTAGTCTATTTTTAGGCAGCTCAGACTGTTTTGATATCATATTCTTAGGTTGCTTTCTTCTTTTCTCTTCACTAAAAGCACCTGCTACAGAAAAGGAGCATCTCCGATCTCATCATAATTCTCCACGTGTCAGAGGAGCCAGTGGTGAGGTCTTGGGTCACATGTCGTGTTACTGACCTTACTGACACTGCTGAACTTCTGCAAGGATTGTCTGGGGACTAAAGCAACTCCAAGTGGAATCACATTCAGTTAATTCCTGCATATGCCTTGAAGAGTCATTAGCAGTACTTAATTCATTATTTTCTTTCTTCCTAAATAATTATATCTTATATAAACAAAAGCGATTTAGTGCGTAAAGAAATAAAATCATTAAAAGATTAAAATGGCATCTTTTTCTCTTCCTTGCTCAAGCATTGGTAAATCTTAAAATATAATTTCACATTTAATCTATTTTTATATTATTTGGAGACAGAAATGAGAGTGATGAATAAGCTCATGGTTGTTTCTCCCCAGTACTGATATCTTGGTAACTGCATGTTCAAGTAGATCAAGCGGTCCCTAGCAGGTTAGCCTTATAACTCCACCAGGGCACTAACTCTCCCCCTTACTGTACAGGCTGCTTCAGTCTACTGGCATGAGACCTCAGCCAGGCCAACCAGGGCCTGCTGTCACACAATAGAAATTGGTTAGACTTAGCAGAGCAAACATTCTCAACCTCTTTTGGAAAGAGGTTGACAGTAAAAATTTGGAAAAAACGAGAGAAGAACAAAGAACAGAGATGAGAGAAGGACTCAACTGTTGCTTGATCAGGCCTGATGTTCCATCTTTGCTCTTTCCTGGGTAATGTGATATGTGGACCAGAAAGATTGACAGCACCTGGGAAGCTTCTCTTCCAAAGGCAGAATTTCAGGTTCCACACCAAAGCTACTGAAATAAACCTGCATTTAAAAGAAAACCCCCAAGTGTCTCATCTAAACATGAAAACCAAGAAGCTTTTGTAAAGCTGCATTCTTTATCTATGCTGTGTGTTAAAACCACTGTCCTTTATAACCTTCCACAACCCTTCTGACCACGGGGCCTTTGCAAATACTCTTTTCTTTATTAGGAAAACACTTATCTACTCTTCTTCACCAAGTTAACTTAATGATAATGTTAGAACTCAGTTCAAGTATCTTTTTCTAATGAGCATCTTTACAAGTTAAAATTTTTACTATACACTTATATAGGAACATTTTGTGTAAGCATAATCTATATAAAGCTTTGTTATTGTTTGTTTATCATTGAACTTCTACTACCTCCACTAGTAAATATTTTCTTTCCAACATATACTTCCTGACTGAGAAATATCTGAATGAATGATGTAAAAAGTCTCACAGATAAATAAAATGAAGCTCAGAGAGGCGGAATGACTACCTCTTTAGTTAGAGATCTGTTACAGTAATGCTATAATTTTTTAGTGTTAACTTAGTATCCAGCTACACCACTAATTTGGCTATTAAATTTATGAATCTTGGGTAGAGTTTTAGGGGTCATCTATGTGAAGTGTCATGCCATCTGAAATACTGATAATTTCCTTTTTATCTATCTTTCTTTCTCTTATCTAATTGCTTGGGCTAATGTTGCCAGAACTATATTGGACAAGAGTGATAATAGGGGACCTTCTTGTCTTGTTCCTGATTTTACCATTTACTATGATATTGGCTGTTGGTTTGTCATACATGGCTTTCAACAGATTAAGGTAAAAACCATGCATTCCAATTTTCTGTAGGGTTTTATCATGAATGGGTGTTGGAGTTTTTCAAAATGCTTTTTTCTGCATCTGTTGAGGTGATCATGTGATTTTTGTCCTTGGTTCTGTTATACGCTCTATTACATTTATTCCTTTGCATATGCTGAAGCTTCCCTGTATCCCTGGAATGAATCCTACTTGGTCACAGTGTATAATCTTCTTGATTCTTTTCTGTATTTTGTTTGCCAGTATCATATTAAAGAATTTTATATGTATATTCATTAGAGAGATTGGCCTGAAGTTCTGGTGTGGATATCAGGTGAATACTTTCTTCCAGGATGACTTTGGGAGAACCGCTGCCCTTTTGGAGAACTGCCCTTTCAGTTTCATCAGAGTTTCAGCAGTAGTGGCTTTAGGTCTTCTCTAAATTTCCTGTAGAGTTCAGCAATGAGTCTACCAGGACTTGATTTTATTTTGTTGTTGTTTCTGTTGTTAGGTTTTTAATAACTTTTTTAATTTCATGACTAATATTGAGTAATTTGAAATTTTTGTATCTTCTTGATTCAGTTTTAGTAATTTATATGCATCTAGGAATCTGTTCATCTCTTCTGAGTTTTAAAACTTATCAGAATTAAGTTTCTCAGAATAGGTATTTTTGATCTTCTGGATTTCTGCATGATCCATTGTGATTTCACCCTTTCATTATTTTTTAAAGAAAAAAAAAACACTGAAAAGGGAAAAAAAGCAAAAGATACAAACAATTTTTATCTTTTCTTTCCTTTTTTATTAAGCTTTCTAAGAGGTTGCCAATTTCATTTAATCTTTCAAGGAATCAACTCCTCCATTCATTGATTCTTTGTATTGCTTTCTTACTTTCAGTTGCATTAATTTCTGCTCTGATCTTTATAAATTACTCCTTTTCATGAGCTGTAAGCTTACCTTTTTCATCTTTTTCTAGACATTTGAAGTTCAAACTTAAGTTGTTTATTTGAACTCTTGTATTTTTCTAATATGAGAGTTCACTACTGTAAATTTCCCTCATAGGAAGGCTTTCATTGCATCTCATAAGTTCCAGTATGTGGTACTGGCATTATCATTTAAATATAGAAACTGTCTAATTTCTTTAATTCCATCTGTGATCCATCAGTTGTTCAGGAGTCTCTTACATAATTTATATTTTTGTGTCATTCTTGTGGCTTCTTTTGACATTGATTTCCAATTTCATTGCACTGTGCTCTGTTGATATGCCTGAGATAATTTTAATTCTTTTGTGTTTATGTATGTTCTCTTAGTTAGTATATGGTCTACTTTGGAGAATATCCATGTGCAGCTGAAAAGAATATGAATTCTGGTGTTGTGGGGTGGGACACTCTGTAGACATCTAATTCCATCTGTGCACAGGTTTGGTTCAGTTCTGATATTTCTTTGTTGATTTTTTGTCTAGTTGATCTGTATATTTGTGACAGCAGAGTATTGAGTTCCCTGATTGCAATTGTGTTAGTGCTATTCAGTTTTTCATGTCTGTTAATATTTTTGGTGTTAATATTTTTATATAGTTGGGTTGGCCAGCATTTGCTGCATATATACTTAAGGTTGTTATCACTTTCTCTTGTAGTTCTCCCTTAACAAGTATGTAATGAGCTTCTTTGCATCTTTTGATCAGTTGTTGCTTGAAGTTCACTTTGTCCTCAAATAGAATAGTTATCCCTGCTCTTTTTCCAGGTTTCAATCAGTCACATAAAGTACTGTTTTCCATTCTTTGACTTTCAGTCTATAAATTTCTTTTTTAATTCAGTGTGTTTCTTGTATGCAGTATATTATTGGATCTGGTTACTTGATCCATTCTCCCAGTTTGTTTCTTTTCACTAATGAATAGAGACTAATTAACTCTATGGTTATAACTAATATGCATTGACTTATCCTTGTCATATTGTTTTCCTATCATTGCTTTTCTATCTTTCACATCTGTTTAATTGCTTGCCTTGCCTGGTGAATTATTTCTAGTGGTGTTCTTGGAATTGTAGTCTTTATTATGTCTTTCTAAAATATCTTTGAGAACATTTTGAGAGCTTGTTTGGTAGTCATAAATTTCTTCATTTGCCTTTATCACAGAAATATCTTATTTCTCTATTGATACTTAAAGACAGTTTTATACGGTACATCAATTGGAGTTGGAGATTGTTTTCATTCAGGACTTGTAACACTTCACTCCAAGGTCTCTCTGACTTAAGGATTGTGTTGAGAAGTTTGTTGTGATTCTGATGGGTTTTCACTTATAGATGATTTGTTTAATTTCTCTGACAGCTTTTAATATTCTGTCCTTGAGCTGAATTTCTGGAATCTTGTTTATTACATGCCTTGCTGTGGATTTACTTTGGTCATGACTAATTGGAGTTTTATATGTCTCAATTATCTGTATCTCAATTTTTTTCCATGCTTGGGAAGATTTCTGCCATTACTTCTGTGAGCATGTCATGTGTGTTGTCTTCTGCTTTTTCATTGACTGTGATCAATCTCATGTTGTTGGGGAGGAGCTAAAGATGGCAGACCAGTAAGTAGCAGGATACAGAGCCTCTCTAAGAGAGACAGCTCAGATGCAGGAATGAAATCATCCTGGAGAGGTCTGGAAAGAGGGAGATGGAGTCTCTTAACCCAAGAAAAACTGAAGGGAAAAGAACTGGTTAAACATGCAGTCCCGGGGCTACCCTTAGAGAAGCTAAGATTAGTGGTCACGGTGCTCTTGTGAGCCACCTGAACTCATGCCAACAAGTCTGGCCTGAGTGCCTGAACCTGCACCGATGCAACTGGCGTGAGCTGTCCCATGTAAGGAGCTGAGCTGCCCTGCAGGGGACTTGCTTTGAGCCACCGCAAAACTGCACTATAGCCGAGAGTTGAAGTTGGAGGTCGGGGAGCTCAACAGAGAGCAGAGCCAGCTAGGGACCTACATTAACCTGCGGTGAGTGCTGGGAATAAGACACTGCCACATAAAAGGGGTGACAAACTGGACAACATGTTGGAGTCAGGCAGGACGGGCCCGAACTGGGAATGGCAGTGACTTCAGTTGGTTGCTCCCCTCCCAGAGCAGATTGGTGGGATCTGCTTGGCCTGGGTCACACCCCTGACCAGGACCCAATATGTCATCCAAAACTGATTTCCCACGTGCAGCATGCACTGATGCAGTAAAGGATCCCAAAGGTTGACTGGCCCAGAGGGGAGGAGCCAGCATACACTGCCCCTGCCTGCACCTCAGTGACCAAAGCAAACTGGAGAGGGCAAAAACCCCTAGCCAGCGTGCTGCAGAGGAACTATAACCAACAAGGAAAGGGGCTGGGAACTCCACTATGTACCTGTATGGAAGAAACCAAAAACATGACAAGAGAAAGAAATAAGAAAAGCCCCCAGGCCCAACCCTGAGAATATTGATCCAGAAGACATAAATGCAAAAGAGATTGAGGGCAGCGAACATGCAATATCAAACACAGCATCAATGGACATAAAGACATATCTTTGAGACCTCGTAGATGAGCTCAAAACTGAAATATTAATTCAAGTAAAGCAAGATATAAGTAGATTAATAAAAGAAATGCTAAGCACTTCTCAAGAAGACTCAGATGGAAGAATGGAGGAACACAAAGCAAGGAAAGAAAAGTTTGATGAAGAATATAAAGAAAATCTAGAGCACATGAAGCAGATTCAAAGAGATTACCAGGAAATTAAAAACTCCATTGAAAGCTGGCAAAACTTCTTGAAAGAAACTAAGGATAGACTATCAAAACTTGAAGACAGGTTTTTCAATGTGTGATCATGAAAGGAAAGATCTCTTAAAAATAATAAGGAAAAAGGCAATATCAATACAAAGACTAGAAGATGACAAGAGGATCTATAACCTAAGAATAAAACATGTGAATGAAGAAGCAGGAGTCAAAACAAAAGAATTACAAAGGCTATTCACATAAATTATTAAGGAAAACTTCCCAAGCATAGGAAAAGGAAATGATATTCAGGTGTATGAGGCATACAGAACTCCAGCCACCTACAACCAAAACAGAGCTACACCCAGACACATAATAATCAAGATCCCAGAAATTCAATATAAGAACAGAATATTAAACAGTCAGAGAAAAGAAACAGATCAACTATGAAGGAAAACCCATCAAAATCACTGCAGACTTCTCAACACAGCCCATCAAATCAAAAAGAGCTTGGAGCAAAGTATTCCAAGCCATGAAAGAAAATAACTTTCAGCTCAGATTGATGTACTTTGCAAAACTATCTCTCAAAATTAATGAAGAAACAAGATGCTTCTATGACAAAAAGCAACTGGGGGAATTCCACCAATCCAACCCTACAGAGAATACTGAAGGACATTTTAGAGATAAAGAGAGAGAGAGAAAAAAAAATACCAGGATTTTAGGAACAATGGCTGAGAGGCCTCAATGAATGGGGCAGACAGTGGAATGAAGGAGAAAAGTAGACACCCATTGGCAGAAAAATAGCATAGCAGAAATAAGGCAGAGGTTGGCTATAATCTCTAATATAGATGGCCTTGATACACTTAAAAAAAAAGAAAAAGAAACACAGACAGAGTAGATCAGGAGGTAGGGTCCACCGAGATGCTCTGTATAGGAAATGTAATTAACCTGAAAAAGGGTTTATGGGCTCAAAATCAAATATGAGAAAACAATGCTCTATGTAACATGGAACCAGAGAGAAATAGGGGCAACTCGGCCAGCACCTGCAGATAGGTTGGGAAGACAGGATACGTATGTGCAGTAGAGAACTACTCAACTATAACAAAGGAAATCCTTGAGGATTTTGTAGGTAAAAGAATACAACTTGAGATCAAGCCCAGGAGTGAGAAGGTTCAGAACCACTTAGGTAAAAGGTTGCCCCCCCAATCTAAAAACTGAGGGTTTTGCGCAGCACCCTATGTGAGTGAAAGCAGAGCAATAGTCTAAAAAAAGAAGGCAGATGATATTGTTAAGAGTGTATCAGATTCTAAAACCCACATTACTCACACCACTTTGTTTAGATGGATTATATTCTGTTGCAGTTTGTCTACTTTTACTAGATTTAAGGGCACAGACATCTATCACAAAAATAGCAGGATATATTATGGTAACCATTCTTAATTTCCTATTAACTTAATCTGAAACCGTGTATAACTTACACTGTTTTATTATGACTGATCTCAATTGAATCTGGTTTGTTAGATTGCTGTTTTGTATTGACAGATTACATTCCAATCTGTTATAATTGATAGTATCAAGTCTGAGAGTGTAGGCAACTACACTGAAGATGACAAGATTCACTAGGATACCCACTCTGGTTTGATTATTATCTGCTTTTGAAGTTTTACACAGTGTACAACATTTTTTTTATTAATATTGTTATGTACTGCTATATTCAATTATACTATGCCTGATGATATGGACAATTCTATTGAAGATTACAGGAGACAACACAGTAACCATTGTATATCACCTTGTACTATGGTTTTATATGAGTTTTTTGTTTCATGTTTTTGTAGGAATTTGTTTTGTTTTGTCTTGCTATGTTTTTTCCCTCCCAAACAGAAAGAATAGAAAAACATGTAGAAACTCATGCATGCTTAGAATCTATAAACAATTTATGAGAACTGATTATATAACATATGATGAAATGAACTACTTTGAAGAAAAAGAGACACTAAGGTACCCAGTGCTGATTCCATAGTGTCATGCAGTGAAATCCAACAATACTATTATTCTTTGTTCAAAGTGATTTTAGCCTGTTTTGTTTTGTTTAAGTTCAAAAAACATGAAGGTATGGACAGCTATTTTGAAAACAATGAGCGACACTATGACAGCCATTGTTGGCTTCCCTATTGTCTGGTCTTGAAGACCTAAAATGACTTCCTCATCCTGATCAGATTAATTCTATACTACATTGTTTCATGTGAATTCTCTGTATGTGAAGATATGGACAACTATTTGGAAGAAAACAAGAGATAATATGATAGACAGTGAAGATCTCTGATTGTCTTGCTTTGAAATTTATGTCTCTTACATGTTCTGTTTTGTTGTTTAATTTTACACTGTTTAAAATAAAATTAAAAAAAATATCATATTGTTTTTCTTCATATCATGTTGAATCCACTGGATTGATTTTTCATGGTCCCTTGCTACTTTAAAGAAATATTTCTTTTCATGATCACTAACAACAATCTCATCTTCCAGATGTCATATTCTCTTGTCAACTTAGTTCACTTGACTACATAAAATTTCAATGGAATTTTTTAATCTCCCGGATATCTGTTTGAATCTGTTTCATGGATACTATTTTCTTCTTCTGTTGGGCATTTATGGTTTGCATCACTTTTGTAAGCTCCTGTATTTTTTTATGTGTTGTCTACTCTACATTCACTGAGAAAGTCTTTCATTTTGACCATCATCTCCTTTTTGTACCTGAGAGATTATTTCTGATCTGATATTCTCTATCATCTACCTGGTTTTTTTGTTTCTTTATTTTGTTTTGATTTTTTTCTTCTATCATTAGAAAACTCAAGTGAGTGATTCCTGAAATTCTCTATCCCATTTTCTCCTGGACTTGTTCTGGGTGGGTTGGAGTTCTAGAGTTGCATTTTGTTTGCTCATCTTTTCATTTCTATTTCATTAAATTTTAATTTATTTTCTGTTTTGATGTTTATAAATTAATTATGGTTGATAGCTTTAACATTAATATCAAGGCTTCTCTAGGAATGCCTACTCCTCAGAGATATCTTTTAGGTATAGTTGACTCTTGACTTTTGTGTCTTTCCCAGGATTCTACTTTCCCAATTAATTAGGGATCAGAAGGTACTATGTAATCAACTTAGGACCTGGACCTTTACTACTGAACTAGGTTGATGAATATGACCTCAGACAATTACAAAGTTGTCATATGAGAGAAAACAACTGATTGCAGCAGGCATAGCAAGAAAGCTAAATTAGTGAAATTTCCAAAAACAATAGCCTCATTTACAGCCTAAGAACTGAAAAATTTCTCTTGTGTTTTAACCACAAGAGTAACACCTACAGTCACATAACAAAATCCAACATAAATATAACATAATAAATTATAAGATCTGAGTAGAATGATTTAACCCTATGAATGAGAAAAATTAAGAGGCAGAGAGGAAAATTAGAGACAATTGAAGAGAATAGATACAAGGCTGAAGGACAAAGTATGATCACCCAAGCTTTGAAAAACTAAAGAAGAGGACAGAAGAGTAAAAGAGTAAAAAGCAGAAGGTTATTGAATCAAACCAGAAAAGCTAGAGACAATGTTCACACACATGAAAAAAAATAAACAAATACAACTGAGGTAAGAGAAATAAAAGCATGAACAAAGCAAAACTCAGTGAGAGAAAAATTAGGGAAATGACACCTTTCATAATAGCATCAAAAGAAGTGCAGTACTTATGAATCAATTTAACAAAGAAAGTAAAAGTACTTTACAATAAATACTACAGTATTCTGAAAAATATCAAAAACAATAACAGAAAAAGTAAAGGTATTCCTTGATTTTGGGTCGGAAGACTCAATATAAAAAAATTTGCCATATTTCCCAAGTTGTTATACAGCTTTAACACAATTTCAATCAAAATACCAATAGCATACCTCATAGCATTAGACAAAACAATCCCAAACTTGGATTGGAACCAGAAGAAACCTAAAATAGCAAAAACAAGTATGGGCAACAAAGGCAAGGCAGGAGGAATCACAATCTCTGACTAAATTATACTACAAAGATACTATGATAAAAACAGCATGGTACTGGCAAATAAAAAGATCTAAGGGTCAATGCAATGGGTTAGAAGATGCAGAATTAATTTAATCACATTCATACACCTTGTCTTTGACAAAAGGGTCAAACACTTTCATGGAAGATAGCCTCTTTAATAAATGGTGCTGGAAAAACTGGCTTTCACAAACCTTAGACTAAAGCAACAGCCATGTCTCTCACCACGCACTAAACTAAAATCAAAATGGATCAAAGATCTAAATGTTAAAAAAAAAACTGTATCTGTTGATAGAGAAAATAGGTAGAACTCTTGAAGTCTTGACATAGACAAAGCTTATAAAACCTTAAAAAGGTTTGATCACACAGGAATTGTTACAAAGAATCAACAAGTGGAATCTCATGTTATGCTATTAAAAAGCTTTTCCACAGTGAGAGAAACCATCATCATAGTGATGGGAATATTCATAGTGTGGGAAAAAAAATTGCCAGTTTTTCTTCAAAGAACTGATAATTAGAATATATACAGAAATGAAAAAAAATCAGACCCCCCCCCCAAATTTAAACACCTAATTCAAAAATGGGCATCTGAAATGAATAGACATTTCTCAGATGAAGAAGTAAAATGGCAAATAAATATAAGAAAAAATGTTCAACATTACTGATCATTCTAAAGATACAAATTAAAACAATGCTGAGATTCCATCTCGCTCCAGACAGAATGACTATTATCAAGAAATCAACAAATAACAAACACTGACAGTGCAGTGGAGAAAAAGGAACCCTTCTCCATTGCTAGCAGGATTACAGACTGGTGCAACAACTGTGGGAAGCAATGTTGAGATTCCTCCAGAAACTACAGCTAGAGCTTCTATTGACCCAGTTGCTCCCTTTTTTGTTATCTTCCTGAAAGAATTAAAATCATCGCACCATAGTGTGATGTTTATAGTGTCTCCCCATGTTTATAGTGGCAAACTTTGTAACAGCTAAATTTTGCAAGTATCCCAAATGCCCATGAACTGACAAATGAATAAAGAAAATGTGGGTTTTTAAAAAATGTACAATGGACTACTAATCAGTCATGAAAAAGGATAAATTTGAGTCTAGGTAAGTGGATACTATTATGTGAAATAAGTCAGGACCACATGTGTAAATATCATATTGTTTCTCTGGTGTGAGACAACAAAAGAATAAATAAGGAATAAAAATAATAATCAAGTGAAAAGGGGAATTTGGCAGGAAGGGGAAAGAGGAGAAAAGATTAACAAATGAGAAAATGAGACAAATAATGATAAATATAATAATACAAAAAGCTTTTGTAAATAACTGAGAGGAGGAATTGAAGGGAAGGCAGGTAAAACAAAAAAAATTAATCACAATATATCATACACATGTACAAATTCCCTATGATGCATGTGATCATTATATGTATGCCAATAATCTAGATTAATAAACATTAAAAAGTAGGAGAGATCTGAATTCATCATTCATGCTATTGCTTCCGTATCTGAGAGTGGTATACTTCAGTTTTCTTCTCTTCTTTTACACTTTGTTCAACCTAGATGGAAATGTTAAACAAAGGAGCAGATGAAAAATATCAACCTGGAAAATCTATAAAAAGGGGAAGAAATTCTTCCTAAAGCATCCCCTTTTCTGTAATTAGTTGGATTATAAATCTGCTGCTCAGCGAGTGGCTTAGGTGACCTTAGCATATCTATCAGCATTTACTTAATTGCTAAGATCTTTGAACAAATATGTAATAAAATTAATGGATCTATTAAACTGTCAGCCTCTGGCTGATTGGTAAGCGGGAAGTCCCAAACAGTGGGGAACCCACCTATATGTTCTAATGTATGTTCTGATCATAGTAGAACTGTCCAATACGGAGTGAGAACAGTTTATCAAAGAGAATTTTGTTTTACATTTGTTATTGGAGATAGTCTGTTGTCCTTATAGTTGGAGGGGTTTACTCAGCAGAATAATACAGGGCAGGCTCATGGAAATTTAAAGCCAACTCGATGCAGTATACTTTGGTATAAAAGTAGATGCCAATAGATAAAACTTTTTAACTCTTTCTTTAGCTACCAGTCATTAATTGTTCTTAAGCATTCCTACACTTACAATGACCATAACCAATAACCTAGATAGTTTTTCCTTGCCCATCTGTTTCCTGGGTATTTTATTATGGTCCTAAATTCAGAATTGCCATTCTGCATCACAATAATGGCTCTGTGCTGTGCATGTTGGATACCGCAATACTAATAATGTACTCAATAGCTTCCTGTAGGCATACATAACTAAATTTCTGGGTTTTTTATTTATTTAAGTATTTACTTTATTTATACTACTTTTACACATAAGGAACTGCATTTAATTTATATTATTATATGTTTAGCATAAGGTTAGTGTTTCTATGGAGACGTAGATTGCCTCTGGATACTTTAAATACAAGCCTAAAGGCTCCACCCTGCCCCCAGATCATCTTTAGTGCAAGGTTACTTCTTCTGAGTTTGCCTTCTATCTGTCTTCCATTGTTCTCTAACTTCAGTCAAATCATAAAGTTGATCTATGCTCTGTCCTTGCATCCTTTGTTTATTTCTGCTCTTAGGTATAGAGAAAAAATTACAGTGTTCTGCTGTGCTTACAACTCCCAACAAATATTTTTTGTAATGGAAGCAATGTTTTTAATTCACCATTTAACCCTAATATCTATCAGAGTCCTCCATTCAGAGGTACTCAGTAAATTTTGAACTCATTGGTTCATTTGATAAATGCAAAACGAGCTTGCCATGTCACTTTTTTCAAATGGAACTCGAAATAGGATTAATTTTGTCATCCCTCAGAAATGAAGCCGTTTCTAATATGCCTTCAGTGAAGGAGAAAAGGAAAGATATTTGCAAATTACAATAACTTGACAGCTGCTCACTAAACAATACCGTATTAATTTTCAGCCTCATGCACATGGCTGAATGGAAGATCCCTTAATCCCAGGTCCCATTTTATTTTTGCCTCATTGTCTCTGTCCCCTCACTGCATCATTTGCAGAAATCACCAGTGGCTGTGTACTCTTTTACACCTTATTATTGCCAGGGAAGTCATAGACTAGGTTAATGCAGATCTGTTTCCCAGAGGTGTGTGAAAATGGATTTAAATTCTTTTTTTTTTTTTTTTCAGTGATTGACTTTGAGAAATCCCCTTCTTTATCAGGTACTAGCAGAGACACAGAAACTTTCAGGAGTGACAGTAAACTCACCACATATTCTTGAGTTATACAGGCGTAATAACTTTTAAAAGGATTGAGATTAATTCAGCCATTTATAAGTAGGCATAATCAGTTGACCCTGTGTGCTGGGACCAATGAGACAGGGTGGCACAGCTTTAAATTATTGGTTCCCAAAGATCTGTGTTTGAGCAGCATCTCTGTAAGCTTTAGTCATGTCACTGTGATTCTTTTGTTCTTGGCTTACCGCTTCCCACAAATGATTACCTTCAAAGGAAAGGGTTGAGAGAGTCTTTCTCAAAGAGGCTCTTTGCTTTTCAAAAAGACCAAATTGTGTTATCCTATTTTTGAAAGCCTAATAACCTGCTCGGGAAGACTAAAGATATCTTTCAAACACAGAATATGAGTGGCACAAAATACAGCCTGTTTAAAGAAGAAAAAATTTAATGGCAATTGAACTAGCATTTTGAGCAGTAAAGTGATGTTTGTTGTGCCCATTGCCATCTAATAATAAGTAAAAGGATCAAGACAATCCATGTTTTGTCATGTAAAGCTATACTTATTTATTTACCCTAGTCTCCTGGTAAAATTCAAACACCTATAGGCATTTTAAAAATTACCTGCAGAGCCTGTCAGAAACCCTATTCCAAGAAATGATAATGTGGGCTAGGAAATTATGGATCAAACGAACACAGATACTCACATTCACCAGCGAAGTCAAATACCTGGTCAGGTCTGCAGGAAGGTTTTCTCCCTGAGGCAGACTAAGCAGGAACACACAAGAGACCTAAAGTGCTGCAACATGACTTGAAGGTAAAAGCAGAGCGGAGGCCACAGGCTCCATTTCAGGCCTTTCTCTTGGGCACTCTGGGTTTCTCAGTCATAGTGTGATCAATCACAATTTAAGCTAAAAAAAATGAGGGATAAAGTAGACTTTTTATTATTTTCTCTTCAAGTTTTACATGCTGCAAAAAGCAAAATAAGAAACATTGAGTCAGGATGAACCAAAATATGAATGCTCCTGTGAGAAACAGCAACAAAAAATTAAAAAGATAAAAAAAACCCATCATCAGTACATTCGTATGATTTGTACTACTGATAAAAAAATTATAGTTCATAATTTATTTTTCACTTATTCATATTTGCATATATACAACATTATATATATGAAATATATATGGGAAATATATGATATATATATGGGAAATATATATATATGAAATATATAAGGGAGATATATGACATATATATGGGAAATAGGTATATGAAATATATATGGGAAATATATGACATATATATGGAACATATATATATGAAATATATAAGGGAAATATGACATACATATGGGAAATACATATATATGAAATATATATGGGAAATATATATATATGAAATATATATGGGAAATATGTATATGAAATATATATGGGAAATATGTATATGAAATATATATGGGAAATATATATATGAAATATATATAGGAAATACATATATGAAATATATATGGGAAATACATACATATATATATGGAATTACTTAAGCCTATGTTATATAAAATTTGTTTTTTATAGCTGGTAAGTGGCAGCAGTGTGAGCGAGCAGTGGGTGTGCCACAAAGAAAACAAGTCAGCATCTCCCAAGATCCAGCCATGTTGGAACTTAGGGGGCTGAGAAAGAAGGCAACATACCCTCCTTCGTGGTAAGCCACAGAGGAGCAAGCAAGCAGTGGGCATGCCAGGGAGAGAACAAGTCAGTGTCCCCTGTAAGCCTACTGGCACAGGGGCTAAGACTCAAATGTCCCATATCCCTGCTCTCCCCTGTTTAGCAACTGGATGGTGTTGAGCATAAAGCAGCTAGATGCTTGTATTGTTGGGCTGATTATGCTGACCTGGGGCCAGAGGTCTGAGCATCTCTTGGGAGGATGACATTATGCAATATAGCAAATACGGAGGATTTCCTTCTACTTTGTCTTTGAAGGCAAATATTGTTTTCACTGGTTTTCTTTGTTCTGATTGTTTTGCTCTATTTAATATTCTTTTTGGATAAGTTTTATAATGTTCTGTTTTGATTGGATTTTGTTATACCTGATAGAATGGACAACTATTGCAAAGATAAACAAGATATACTATGGTATCTATTACCATTATCCTGGTTTCCTGCTCTGAAGTTCTGTACTAATTTCACTGCATTGTCTCGATTGGCTTTGTTCTATCTTGTTTTGTGATATTTTACTACCTTAAAAATAAAAAATAAAAAAAGATTTTAAAAACTTGTTTTTATATAAATTGGGTGTGTGTGTGTGTATAATCTAAAAAGGCTCCAAAATGACAGCATATAAGGAATAAGATGTGCATCTGTTTGTTTGCCTTAATGATTTAGGATCTGATTCCAGCTCACTGCATCCTCCCTAGTCCCCGCCATTCATTTGCCATATGAAGCTTTGTGTCTGAGCCTTCAAGTCATAAGGAATCACTAGAGCCCCGAGGAAACAGTTTTACTCCCAAATATGTCTTTGTGTTTCATCTTGTGGTTTCCTTTCTCAGAAATTTCCCCTTAAATATCTAGCAGGTTTATACTCATCTTCTATGAACAAAATATAGTGCCATGAATGGCCATATTCTCAGTTGTTTTCAAACATCTCTTTTACAATGCTACACAAACTCATCCCATTTCAACAAGTATGTGTTTATTTGCCAAGACTCTTCACCATTACAAATTGAAAGGCACTACAAGGAAGGAAAGAAATACCATACAGCTTCTAACTCTGATACCTAGAACTACATCTTAGAAAACTGGATTACTAGAATGTAGTTATAGTCTAGCAATACATATGGTATGAATGTCTATGTATATATTATTTCAACTTTAATATTCCTTTAACTATTCCTCTATTTTAGCTTCCACTTTAGTTTATCTAACCCTATTCAAGGGTACATAGATTTGTCCAGAAAGTATGAATAATATTGTAGTGTTGATCTGTATGATTTATCTGTATGATGACTTATAAATAAGTCTATGAATTATTTGCCCACATAATCTCCCAGTTAACCTTCAAAGATGGTATATAGGATCATTGTGACAGTATCAAATTGAATTGAGAAGTAGAATAAAGAAAATTCTTTTGCCTAATATTTAGAACATGAGCTTAATTTTATTTAGAAACACCAAACTTTTCATTTTAAATACTTTTATCTTATGGTAAATAGAATCTACTTAATGAAATATCACATCAGAAAGCATACCTGTCGAAAACACTTCAGTAAAACTCCATGCATGTAAACTTGAAATTTATCAAGGAATGTCTCAGTAGTGGAGTGATTGAAGATTTTTTCATTTACTTCGTCAAGTCATAGGACTACTGTTCCTAGACCTGGACATACGTTCATTAATGAGGGTTAAAAAAAAGCATACTGAAAGCAAAAATCATGTTGTCATTTCAGGCATTGCAAAGCAACTATTCTTTTGAATTTTCATGATTCCATGAATTGAAAGCAAACATGCAACAGAGTCAATATATATTTATATGCACATGTGCACACACACACATGTAATTCTTAATTTCATATGCCGCAGTATTTGACATTCTATTAAATTAAAAAAATAGAATACAACTGGGTGTGGTGGTACACATCTGTAATCCCAGCACTCAAGAGGCTGAGACAGGAGGATCACTGCAAGCTCAAAACCAGTCTGGGTTGCAAAGTGAGCTATCTCAATGCCAGCCTGAACTGCAGAGTAAGACCCTGTCTCAAAAACACACACACAAAAAAATTACAATGACCAGAAGTATATGAAGATATGATCTATTTAAAAGCCTGCTCCTTAGTCTCTGTAGTGAATGATCATCTAATCTAGCAGAAATATCCAGTGATAAGGAATATACTCAACACTGAAAATGTTGCGTTTACATAAGATCCTATTCTTTACAGAAAAGCTAAGATCCTTCAATATATTTTCTTTTTCTCAACTCTTCCTATTGCATCCAAATTCCTATGTTTAATACCAAGTAAATGATTTGCTTCAGCTTACAGTGCAGTCTGGAGACCTAAAGAATATGCTGGTCTTATCCTGCAATTACAAGTGGTAAACATTAATCTCGGCTCATAACACATAACTCAGTTCACTAACACTTCTGTTCGTATTTGCTTCTGTTAGCAAACACTGAATCAGGTGACTCATGAGAACTATCACACCAACGTTCCCTAGAACTCTGGAAAGTGAATCAAGTTTGTGAAATGAGGTACTACTGTACTGTGTCCTACAAAATTTCTTTAAAATGGCAAATATTAACTTCATTTGCAAATTTTTCTTAAAATGCAAACATTGTGCACACCCAGGTTGAAAAATACTTTGTCCTCTGGCCATTACACAACTGAATAACTTTCTTCACTTTGTTATTATAAAATGTTAACATAAAAAGTATAACCAGTACACTTTCCCATCTCAGTACCGTATCATCCCTAGCAACAAACAGTGGGGAAAAAAACCAGGACTTTACATTTAGACAGAGGCAAATTCTTGAATATCTTAGCTATTTCACATATATAAAAACATGGGCTATGGTTACATTTAATTTAATTTTTAATTTCATGTGCTTCATTTTTCCCTTCAATCGGATACCCATAATGTATTAATGCCATGATGCATGTGAAATAGCCAATTAATTGCTCCGGATATCATAGATGTTCAATACATATTAAATCTCTTATATCAGCCTTCTTAGAATTATTTACTCTTTTGTCCATTTATCACTTCATCCATTCATTTTTCATGTCTTTATTCCCACTATCTGTTCATCCTCTATCCTTCAGAGCCACATATAAAGTCTTTTTATTGTACCAATAACTTGATTCAATATTGAGGATATTGAGATGAAAAGTGATTATTGAAATTAAAAATGTCCCAAACCAGTGAAGAGCACTTCTATATAATCACAAGTAGAACATCAATTTTTATGAGACAGAAATGAGCAAAGTATTTGAGCACAAAAAGGAGGAGCTGTCAAATTTGGAAAAACTTGAGAGTATCTTTGAGTTCACAATTGATCCCAGCCATTCACCTTAGACACTTCATTCAGTTCTTCCAACAATAGCTCTATCATGACATTGTACTCATTTTGCAGAGGAAGACAACAAAGCAAAAGCAAGTTAAATCACAAGGCGAAATTCAAATCATAAATAGTAGATTTTGGGTTTGACCTTAAATTAATTTTAACTACAATGTTGTGTTTCCTTCCTGCAGAGGGGTCTTCAGGTTACATTCAAATTCATTCTGTTATAAAAGTGAGGGAGAACAGAACTGTGTTTTCCAATGTCACATTTATATAGCTGGGAAAAGAGACAAAATAACTAGGATAAATAATGAACAATGGTAACCTCTTCCCACTAGAAAAATATCTGAGTACCAGAGAAGATGGATCAGACAAGCGAGCAATAGATAAGAAGATGCAACTTTGGGATCTCAGTACCATAAAAGCCATCACATATTTTGGCATGAGCTTGGCCCTTTAGCTAATAATTACTATGGTTCAATTGTACCTCAGGAATACACTGATTATATTTTATTCAAAATGTCTGTGCAGATGAACAATGCTTTTTCTTTTTGTTTTTGGTAGAGATAAATGAGGAGAAATAATACATTCAACATTATTTCAGATAATAGCACTGAACATTAGTCTCCAAAACAATTGATTTCACTGTAATTTAGCTAAATCTTTTAAAATTGTTATTATAAGTTATCTTTTGACTTTCTCTTCTTCTCTCAATCCACCCCTTTCTTCTTTATTCCTTTCTTTACATTCCTTCCAATTTTTTTAACCCAGTATCAAACTCACAACCTCACAGGCACTTACACCACTAAACTAAATCCCCAGCTCTTTCCAACAATCAATAAGTGGGACTTAGTAACTTAGATATCTACCTAAAACAGTGAAAGCATGAATAAGATGGGAGGGGCCCCCACATGGAGGGAAGTAAGGTCTGCACATCCGGGGCAGGGGATCAAATAGCAATGGCCGCCAAGCAGAAGGAGTCAGAGTCCAAATGTATGCAGGAGAGTAACATGGAAAGGCATTGTGAATGGCAGCAGAAGTCAAACACTATATTAAAAAAAAGCTTCACAAACCTCATTTTAATGAAACAATCCAATCAGTATAATTGCATTTAAAACTAGGGTGAACTGAACTTACATCATCCTTGCAAAGGGACATTGACAAAAACACAACACCATTTCTGCCATGTTTCTACACTCAAATATTTCAATAACATAAACCTTATCATGAGAAAATATTAGATAAACTACAATTGATGGCAACTGTACAACATAGCTGACCTATGATATTTAAAAGCCACAAAATCTTGAAAGTCAAGAAGAATAGGAAAATCTGTAGAGCAAAAGAGATTAAATATACAAAACAATTAAATGCAATGTATGATCCTGAACTGAACCATTTTACTATATAAAACAATTAGGTTTAGCTTAGGAAAAGAAAAGTTTCTGATTTTGATGGATATATCTTAATAATACAAAAGAAATATTTGGTTGTAGATATTGTACATTCAAGTTTTTAAGCATGGTGAGGTATCGTGTTGACAACTTACTTTCAAACAATTCAATTAAAAGACACTGTGCTGCGCTCCATTTTTGTGGTAAATTTTAAATTGCTTCACATTATACAAAAAGTTTAACCTGCCATTAAGAGTAAGAATAAATGTCCATAGAACACTTGGTTCAAATTCAGGCCATTGCTTAACAGCTGTGTGATAAAGGCAAGTAATCTCAATCCCATACATTTGCATGTTGAGAATAAAATTGTTTCAAGAAAAATTAAAATATCTCACAGGTTATTGTGATGATTAAGTTCTTTAGTGCATAAAAGGTGATTAGAAATGTGCTTGACACATGAAAACACTAATCAGAACTAAACAGAATGGCTATTTTATTACCATTTTTAGTGCCAACACCATTTTCTTAAACAGTCTGATTCGAAGAACTTAAATAAGTGGGGATCTGCAGCCACAGTAGCTAGGGCTCAGATCTCCATCCTAAATAGCTAGGTGGTCCGGAGCAAAGTATTTTATCTTTGTAAAACCTTGCTTTTCATCGACTTCTATGACCTCACCATGACCTATAACTTATGTTTGCTTACTATGTTCAATCTATAGTGACTTTCTTTTAGTTCCTCAAAAGCATCAAGTTGTTTCCAGATCTAAAACATCACACATTTCTTTTCCCTCTTCCTGGAGTAAACCTTTGCCCTTACTGCCTGAGAATACTGCTATTTTAGATACCTGCTTAGAAGTCAGGTCTCTGTAGGTCTTGATCAAGAAGATATTCTTTCATAGGTCTCTATTTTTTGTAACATATATTGAAATTCATAATTTCTTTTCTTTTTTTAATTTCTGTGTCTTCCTGAAGACTAAAGCTTTCTTGCCCTGTGTTTAGGTCTATTGATTTCTTTTAGACTCCCTATAGTGTATACAGGATATAGCACTGGTTTCAGGATATACCATGTTTTCCACAAATGATTTCAGCACGAATCAATACATGAATGAGCCAAGCACAGAACCAGAAGCTTAAGAGCCATTTTAGTACCACTGTACAGCAACTACATAATGCTGATGGTAAAAAGGTATAGTTAGCTCTCCATGCATCATTGGATTCAATCAAAAATCAAAAATATTTGAAAAATAAATTGCATCTGTACTGAACATGTAGGTATTTCCTTTATATATCACTCCCTAAATAACACAATATAACAATTAATTATATAACATCTGTATTATATTACATTTTGTATGAGACACAGAGATGGTTTAAAGTATATGGGGTATATAAATACTTTGTGTGCAAATACTATACAGTATTATAAAAAAAACATTTGATCATCTGCAGATCTTGGTATCCTTAGGGGTCCCAGAACAATTCTCCCAGGGAGAATTTGGAAAGACTACTAATATTACTGTTGCCATTAACACGATCTTGTTCTTTACCTCAGGCAAATTTTTTTTAAAGTGGCATTAGATCCTGACAATTCTCAGGGAAAAACTAATTATTTTCAGGTATTAAACATCGAGGCAGGAGAGTAAAGGAGATTCACCCTAATTATGGAAGCAGAGAATGCTGTATGCAAATTTCCAGTTCCCGCTAAAAAATGAATGATTGCTTGGGAAGAAAATAATTGCTTTGGCACTAAATGCAGCTGTTATTTATGTCACATTATTTATAAGACTGATGTGCATAATATTCCTCCAGTCCTGCTATAAATTAAAACAATTCAGGAGCACATTACCTACAGGCACTTATAAGAAGTGTTTATTTTCACTACACTGCTGGTTCTAATAAGAATAGAGAATTTTCTCTAAGATTAAAAACAATTTATATGGAAAGAAATGAAAAATAACCTCATCACTGCTACCCTGGAATGATGGCAAATTAATGGACAAGTGATGTGACATAAAAACACAATAATAAAAAAACAACCTTAATGATTTGTCACACGATGTTAGGTGAGAATAGCAATATATAAAGTAGTGCAAGTAGCCATTGTGACCAGGGGTGATTCAAACTCAAGTATCTTACATATTTGCTATAAAACTTGGGGCATATTACTGAGCAAAATAAGCCTGTTTCATTGTCTATAAAATAAAAGTAATGATAACTCTTACATTGACTTATAGTCTGAATATTTTTGTTTCTCCCAAATTCAGAACAAAAACCTAATTCCCAGTCTGACAGTATTAGAAGATGGGGGTCTTTATGAAAGATAATTAAGTCACAAAGTCTCTGCCTTCATGAATAAAATTAGTGTCCCTCCAAGAGAGGCTGCAGAGAACTAGGAATCTTCTACCCCTTGTGAGAATACAGATAAAAGGCACCATTTGTGACCTGGAGAGAGAGCCGTCACAGGACTTCTAATCTACCCACACCTTTTCTGGGAATTCCCAGTCTCTAGAATTACAACAGTACATTTCCTTCTATTTTGTAATATCTTGCCATAGCATCCTGAGTAGACTTAAAACTCTTGTGAAAAAAAATCTTGTGAAGTTGTTTTATCAACTAAATCTGAGGCAATGTGTGCAGCAGGATATCATGTTTGACATACAGAAAACACATCAGACTAAAGAAAATGTTGAAAAAACATGCAACGAGGTTTTGGATGAAATATTTCAACCCTTTATCAATGAGATCAACGAGACAGACAGCTTATTAATAATTTCATAAGGAATGAGATAAAGGCCCTGAACTATTTTTGTTATTAAGGGGAGGCTGTGTACATGATCTTATTTGGTGAACATGACATAGTATGGAGTGAAAATGAAAGCAAAATTGGTGATATGAAAATACCAAGGACACCATCACAGTTTCACCTGGTTGTGGATGAAATTTTCCTGATAGAGGTAAGAGGATAAGCCAAAATGCCTAGCCTGCTAAGGCTCTGCGTTAAGGTTTTCACCTGAAAATAACTCAAAAGGGCACCCAGAAGTCCTGCAAATCTGATTTTATCAGTCGTACCATCTTTGTAATGAGGGAACTGATGCTACAGCAGTTATGTGGTTTACCTAAAAACTTACAGCCATGTCAATGATGAACCTAAGGCAAGGCGCCAAGGAAGTGCTTTGTGGGTTTGTAGTTGATAAAGCCAACAGGGAACCTTGATTCCTACTTTTCTTCTGGTAGAAGCCAGTGATTCTTGCCCAGGCACCATGTTAAGCAAGCTTCATGGTATGCTTCCAGGAAACAAAGTGCCTCTGCATGGAAATATCTTTTCTGAGTGTTCTGTAATACAGATAACCCAAAAGGACCATGAGGAAGCATCTGTCTGTCTGTGTGTCTCATCAGTAGAATCCTCCACCAGACTTTTTGTAACCAACAGACACCAGAGCTAAGTCTATCTGCTATCTCTGCTTCATTGCCACTCCTGCCTCAGGCCCCTTTGGAAGGTGCACTGACTCTATTTAACTTCTAACACAACCCATTCTCTTTTTTTATGGAGGAAATGTCTTGGAGCAAGGACTATAATAACAGTTAGGGCTGCCAGTGCTGCTGCTGAGTATTGAGTATCAGTGCATCAAGCACTGTGCTGGCTGCTTTGAATACATTATCTCTCACCCTTAAAACACCTTTGGAAATGGAACTTGTTACTCGCATTGCATGGAGGCAAAATACATGGTCCAATACCATAGTGCTATGGGAATGTAAGGACGAGGTTAACTCAGGTCTGTCTGAATCCAAACTTACTGCGTAGTCAGCTAATGCCACAATACAGACGGGTTTATAATTATCTTAGTACTTTATATAATCATTACAATTAGGCCAATTAAAAGCCAATGAACACTTCGATGAGTCACAGTTAATCATTCTATTAATCTAATTGTACCTTAGAAAAATAACTTTCAACATACTTTAATGTGACTTTCTTCATTGGTTCGCCTTGTCAATCTTGTGCTTCTTGAATATAGGTTCCTCTCTTCCCCACATACAGGACTATCCAGATAAATAAAGTATTAAAAACCAACCTAGGTGTTTGAGGCTATGAGTTTTCATATATTAAGGGACTGCTGATGTAAAGAATAAATTTTTTCATCATAAATACGTGTGAAGAAAATAAAAAAGACCATTACACCATTCCTTTTTCCTTTGTTCAGTAATCATTTCCCATAACTGAATATCAATTAAAATTCCTTTATAATCTAATGGAAACCTCTGACTAGCATTGTGGCTTCCCTTTCTCAAGGGTTAGGTGCCAATTTAATGGAGTTGACTAGTTTCAACCAATAGGTACCAAGTCTTTGTAAATAGCCTGTCCTTTTGCCTTTTCATCTCCCTTCCTATGCAACAAAATTTACTCTTTCTCTAATCAGTTAATAGGCAACAACAATGTGGCTTAGATAAAACGAGACCAACCAATTTCAGATGCAGCCTCAACTCTGACTTCGGTCATGGAGAGATATCAGCCCAGATGGAACAGGAGCAAAAACAGAATATGAGGAAGGGAGAAAGGGGGAGAGAGACAGCTTACAGGACAAGTGGCTTAGGGAGAAAAGTGATTCCAGAGGTCACAGAGGTTCTCCCTAAAGATACTTAGAGACCTTAGAAATATAAATAATAAATTAAAAAGGCTGACATATAATATCCGTGTTTATACACTTCAAATGACTGCCTTTACCTCTTGCCACATTTAATTTTTGAATGATAAATTAAGGAGAGGAGAGGAAAGGAAACACTGCATTTGCCTAACAATGAGAATAAAACTGGCACCCATTATCTGGATTCTTCAGCAGGATCAAGATGCTAATGAGCAGGAAGTATTCACAAAAGACTCACCTTAGTATAATGAGAGATTAGTAAACTAGATTGCAGTGCCCCTGGAAACCGTGCATTTGTATCATCTCTCTCTACAATGTGGCTGTTTCCAAATGACACATTCTATAGCAGGCCAATAACTCATTTCTGCCTCCCTGAAGGTTTCTCTTCCTATCTCTGAACCCAAAATGCATTACTCATAAATATTAACATTTTGTTAGTGCCAGATCGTAAGCCAATATGAATGGGTGAGATTGGGATGTGATTTGACTTGAAAAGAATAATGAAGTTATTGTGAGTCCAAGGACAGAAATGAATTTTGCAGAAGAAAACGTCTGAAACAGTGCATAAAATAAGTAACAACCTTTGGTTTCTTTAATTATGGTCCAAAAGAGAAAAATCACAAAAGAGGTATTAGGCTCATTTTTATAGCCTTAAAATTGGATACTGACCCTTAAAGTTAATTTTTTCTCTAAAATCTTGAGAATAGGCTTTTACAATAAAAGAATGTCTAGCATATATTAGCTATTATTAACATTTCTACATGCATCATGAAATTGTCACAAAAACCTAAATATTAACTAACATTATTCTGTTTAGACTGCCATCCTGTTAACTTAAATACAAATTGCAGTCCTGATATTTGAACCTAGGACTGTTAAAATCCAGAGCGGGGGATTTTATCTACTAGTTACACTTGTTAAATTTACCATGGCAAGGAGAACAGAGTAGCATCAAAATACTACAGACTTGCTTTGCGAAGCTCTCCCCTCCTGTTTAGAGAATCATTTTTGAGTTCACATGTCTCTCAATATAATAATAATACACATCATTAGGCTTAAATAGGTAGATTTAAACTATTTTTACATACTTTTTTGGCAAAATAAGGTGCCATATCAGACACGTTAGAGGCAGTACTTCTGAGCAGTGCCCACTTGATATCTCTAAATGTGTCTGTCTTGATGGACTCTGTGACTACTTAATGTTTTAAGGTAATTAAGCCACAAAAATCTTTGGAATAATGTTTTGGGCTGACTTAAACCCTTAAAAGCCATTAGCTGTTAACTGCCAAGTTGCTCTGAGTCTCCGTCTGCATGAAATTGAATCATATTTGAAACATTTTGTAGGCTAGTGGCAAAATTCATAAAAACTGACAGCTTTATATCTTTCATCACAAACCAGGAAATAGAAGGGCAAAGAAATGGATTTGGGAAGGGAAAGAGCTTTCAACCTTCCATTCAATATTTCTCTTGCATCTTTAGCTAATTAACCCAATTTTACCATCATCTAATGAATTTGCTGATATCTATTTGATAGAGCATTTTAACACAAAAATATTTAAAACATACAGATAAATAGTTTCGGAAATTTTCATTTAAAATGAGATTTCAAAAAATGTATCTCCTGCGCATGGGCACACACACACGCTCTCTCTCTCTCTCTCTCTCTCTCTCTCTCTCTCTCTCTCTCTCACAAATTTATTCTTAACTTTTAGATATGGCTATGCTGGTAAAAATTATATGGCCATTGCAAATCCTGCATACATATGTCTCTAAGCATCCTTAGAAACACTTTTGTCACTCCAGACCATGTATTTTCACAAGTCCATTCCTGCAGCCCACCCATATCCACCCCAAACTTTTCTGACCTGTCTTTTCTCTCACTTGTCTGTGTAACTCTCTCTCCAGCAAGAATATAGCTGCATCCCTCATTTGATCTCTGTGTATAAGATCAAAGTCTGAGTCTCACATGTGCCAGGAGAAACTCAGAGTTTTGAGCTCACTGTTCAGATAAATCAAGTGAAGTCAGTTTATACTTGAAAGGAATGCTACACTATTTAAGCTGTGAAAAGGGTAATATAGACAAAGAAGAAACAGAATTCATAGCTCCACTTTTATGGAAAGCCATATTAATCTCAAGGTAAGGACTTGATTTATATATGAACACAAAAGAGATAGAACACAAAAAGAGATGGCTGTGGATTATGATTTTAACTGTACGACAATGGTGGGTACACATATAAACATTCTGTTTGTCATTTTTGGTACATTACGTAGTAATTTACATGAGAAATTCAATACTTTATTAAAACAAATAGGTGTTGGGTAGGCTTTTTGTAATTTTTTCCAATTATAGGCTAATACTAGTATTCTGAGGATATGTAAAATAAGGTAAGATAGTGTAGCTTCTGGGGTGTCCCCAGCACAGTCACTACTTGGGAGGTGGCCACAAGAGATAATCATGAAGAGGGCATGGGATAGATCTAGATCTCCTGATAAGTTGAAGCAGTGGTGAGCTCAGGTGAGGAAGCACACAGAGGTCCTGACCTCTGTGGTCAGAAACCAAGGGTAGTTGTTAGTGTTTTGCAGGGATCAGTATGAAAGTGCAGGCCTTTAGTTCAGCTGACTGCTTGATTTCCACTTTTGCTGCGCGGTCTCTGTCCAGCACAGAGCTCAGAGTTCTGTTTGCTTTCCCTATCTGCAAACATGCTGAGGGATATGCCTCAGCTTACATAGTCATGGCAACCTAAGGTTTATGAGCACTGGGGCCTCTAGAGCAAAGGAGGCATCTCACAAACCCAGAGACTACAAAAGCTAGGAAGAGATAGCAGTGACTTGGGCCAAAGAAATGGACATGGACATTGGGTGTAGTTGGAGTGAATACAGAGCTAGAGTAAACACAGCACTGCATATCTGACCCTGCCTATCAGAAAGCTGAGGCAGAACTCAACTTTCACATACACATACATACACAATTAGTGTGGAAACAAAATAGGACTCATTAATGACTTACACAATCATCCATCCTCATATCTAATGGATTCCGTTATTGTAGGATTTGCAAAGAAACTATTTATTCAAACACACAGAAGGACTCTTTTTTTTTTGTCATTTTATGTGTTAGAGGACATTTATCTTTTCCTTTTTATCTTTTTTTGTTTTTCCTATTCTTTCTCATCTTTTCTTTACTTGTTTATTCTTTTTCTGCTTTTAGCTATCACAAAGATTCTACAACTTGGATTTCATTTTATAAAGTATTTTGCATAGCAAAAGAAACCATCAACAGAGTCAAGAGATGATCTACCATCTGGGAAAAATATTTTCCAGCTGTTTCTCAGGTGAAGGATTACTATCAAGGACATACAACTGAAAAATATCAGACCTCCCAAACTTAGAGATGAAATCCAAAAATGGACATCTGAGATAAATACACACTTCTCAGATGAAGAAATACAAACAGCAAAAAAATGCATGAAGAAATGCTCAATATCACTGTCCATTTGAGAGAAGGAAATTAAAACAACAGCGAGATTCCATTTCATCCCGGAAAGAATGGCAGTTATAAAGAAATCAACCAAAAACAAATGCGGGAGAGGTTGTGGAGAAAAAGGAAACCTTCTCCACTGTTTGTGCAAGTTTAGATTGGTGTAATCCCTGTTGAAATCAGTGTGGAGGTTTCTCAAAAAATTAGGACTGGAGGTCCCATTTGACCCAGCTATTCCTTTTCTGGGTAATTTCCCAGAAGAATTAAAAACATCATACCACAATAACACATGTGCACCCATATGTATAGCAGCACAATTTGTAATAGCAAAATTTTGGAAATAACTCAAATGCCCATTGACTAAGAAATGGATTTTAAAAAAAGATTTTTTTATACAATGGAGTATTATTCAGTCATAAAAATGAAAAGCTAGAGACTTTTATAAGTAAATGGTACAACTTGTGTCCATACTTACAAGTGAAATAAATCAGACTCATAGGCAAATGTCATATCATCTCGCTAGTGTGAGAAGCTGAAAGAGTAAATAAGATATTATAAATGTATATCAGTTTTGGAATTAATGTCACATTAGCCTTCTAAAGTTTTACTTCCTTTTAAAAGTTGTTTTAATAACTTTAAGTCTTTTAGATTTTCATATAATATTGTTATCTTTAAATGTTTCACTTTAAAATGTTGCTCAAAGTTTTTAATTTCCCTGCAATGTTTTCTAGTTTTCTGGATATAGGTCTTATAAATTTCATGGTGAGATTTAACACTATTTTATATTTCAAAACTCTTATTGCTTTCATTTGTTACCATAAAGTACAAGTATAGATGATTTTCAATAAACATTTAAATAATACTTTTAAGTAATTCAATTTACTTTGTTTTACAATTTGATGTTATCTCATTTTTCTCTTTTCCTCTGTTCATCTTCCTTTACTTCATCTGTCAAATTTTACTTCTTTTATTTTTCTTTTTCCCATTTTATTAGTACTACTAATAAGCTTTATTAATTTTTACATATTTAATTGACCATATGCTATCATTCTTGAACTCTTTTCTCTCAGTAGTATAAATTTATGTGTTTGATACATATTTACTATAGGTCAATACTTGTTTTATCTTATATTCTATAATAAACACCATTTTTCTATTTTTAAAGTTAATATAATGGTAGCTTTTATTGGTTCTTATGGTATGTCAATATCCAATCTGCTTTTGATTAAATTATATTTGGTATTTTCTTTTGCTTTTGCTAGTGGTGGCACAGTTGTTTACATTGGATTTTACTACATGCCTATATTTCGTCTGTGTTTATATCATCAACACTACTGTGTTTCATTTCTAGAGAACAGCATATTGGGCTAATCAACATCACCCTTCCCTCCCCAAATTAATTGAGATGGACGAATGAGGAGACAGAGAAATCCTTGTAGTTTTTGGCTTCCAAAGTGTGACCGACATCCAAAAGGCAAGCCCAGAAGGCAATCACAGCAAGATAATTGGTCAGATCATCCAGACAATAGCAGCAAGGACACCCAACTCTGAACTCAGACTGCGATATAAATGGGACTATGAGGTCACTTTGATTTTTACTTGAAAGAACATGGAGTTATTTTCTTGTTTCGTTTTTATTTCCTTTTTACCCTTTATCTTCTTTTTTTTTTCTCTCTAGAATCTCTTTCTTCTATTCTTCCTTCAACTAGCACACATACACACATACACACACACACACACACACACACACACACATCACCCACACAGAGAGAGACAGCAACAGAGATAGAGATAGAGCTGTCTGTGTATCTACAAATGAGAATAAGAATTAGGCACTGCTTCAGTTTAAATAAAACTTTCCTGAGCAAGTCAGGGCAATCTCACCAAAACTTTGCACAGAATATCTAAGCATAAGCTAATCACCAACATATTAACAGGTGCTAACACTCACAGGTTCCCCTAATCACCAATTACACTTCCTTACATCTGCAACCCTTCTCTTGCTGCCACCAATATTTTATCAACTCCCTCACAATGCTTTTTTCCTCCAGTGATAAAAATAACTCCAACAGTAAGATTTTCTGTATAATTTATTGATATTTCTGTTTTATCCATACTTAATTGCTTCCTTTTTTTCTTTTTCCTCACACCATTCTCTCTCCACATCTGTTTACCAATTATTAGCTGTATAATACAATCTATATAGGTAATTCATAAAATGGTGAAATGCTAAAAAAAGCTTTAATGTATATGATTAATGTATAACTAAATATATGATATTGATAGAACTAGTAGCAACTTTTTCCTTGCAACACACTGAAAAGGTCTGATTCTATTAAAACTGACTATGTGGAAGAGGTAGATAAATACCAAAATGTAACATCCCAGATCACATCAGGGGAATGCAAATACTAATTAAAGAGATCCATATACTAGCAATAGTCTTTCTTCTGTAATTAATCTTCAACTCTCTGCATGCATGGGTACACATACATATACACAAACCCACACACACAATAAAAACATGAGAAAACAAGTAAAAAATGCCTAATCAATTCCAAATCCCAAGGCTGGGGATATAGTTTAGTGGCACTGTGTCTTCCTGTCAGGCACAAGGTCATGAGTTTAAGCCCCAGTACAAAAAAAAAATCCAAATCCCATAAAAATGATCCATGGGTCATCGATGACAAAGAAATAAAAAATCAAGTGGTTCAATTATATTAATCTATAAAAGAAGAAATAAAAATTATCAATAAGCACTTGGCAAGTTTAAGGATGATATAACTAAACAGATCATAGATTTAATAAACAAAATGTTTAGTGTGCTCAGTGAAGACAAAAATATAATGCTGGTTGACCTTAAAAGTATATGAAATATGAATTTCTAGGTTAGCAAATACTTACTAAATGTATCAAACAGAAATGCAAGAGATAAAAAGAAATGCCCAGCATATGGAGACTGTCCATACTACAGGATAGTGGTGATACAGGTAACTGTATACACAGATACACCTTAGAAAAACACAGGAGATCATGGACAACAACAACAGTTGACAAATGATGTAAACAAGACTAATGTAGGAATAACTGACGTATTAAAAATATGAAGACAGCATAAATTGCATGAAAAATCTGTTGACAGAAATCACAGCAGAAATCTTTCCAAATATGGGAGAAAAATCTAATATACAGCAAACAAGGTATATAGAATCCAAACTAGCCAATATCTGAAAATGCACTGCTTGACTACACATCACAGTCAAAATCCTAGAAGTTCAACAGAAGACTAGATTTTTAAAATCTGTTAAAGAAAACCAATAAATCACTCATAAGGTAAACCCAGTAGAGTCACTTTACATTGCTTAACACAAACTGTAAAAGCCAAGAGATAATAGAGTAAGGTATTTCAAGATGTAGAGAAGAACTTGAAATCCAGACCAGTATATTCTCCAAAACTGTCTTTTAAAATTGATAGAGAAATAAGGTCTTCCCATGACAAAAACTACATTAAGAAGTGTATTAACACAAAAGATCATTCTATAAAATTTAAAACAATATCCTAGACATATACAATGAAGACTAAAACACCAAAAAGTCTAGTGGACTGAATACGTGAGACAGAGTGAGTAGTTATACTGAAAGGAAGAAAAATGAATCAGAATAGGAAATTAGCACAAGACAGGGATAGTCAATAGAATTCAGCGATAATTTTCACTATGAATAGCCCCAGCTAACCAGTGAAAACACATATATTGACACACTGGATAAAAAACAAAGCCTGATATTATGGCCCATAAAAGAAACACATACATTCTAAAAAAATTTTTGAGACTAAAAATAAAAGAATGTAAAACCATATTCCATGAAACTGCAACCCAAAATCAAACATGCATAACTGCCCTATGTTGAGACACAGTGGCTTTCAAGTCAAAACTGCTCAGAAGAAATAAAGGTCACTACATGTTGCTTAAGGGAATGCTTCAACAAAAAGAGATAACAATTGTAAATATATACATAAAACTACCCACATTTCTTGCTTCAGAAAACAAATACGACTAGACATAAAGCATCATTTAAGCATCAACACAATTATGGTGAGAAACATAATAGTCCACTATCATAAAGGGATGAACTAGACAAAAAAATCAACAGAGAAGTATCAGTTGAAACACAAGTTTGAAGAGACTGACTTAATAGGTATCTAGAGTGTTTCATACAATAACAGAATGCGCATTCTTCTCAGCAACACATAGAACTTTTTCTACCTACTAGCCCTTAAAATATGCTTTTAAAACATATAATCAAAATTATCTCATGCATATTATCAGATCATTGTGCAAAGAAACTATAATAAGTCCATGGCATGAATTTTTAAGTTGTCAACTTTTACAGGTCTGCTGTGTAAGATTCACAGTTGGCTTGTGAATTAAACCAACTTACAAATAATTCTCCTGAAACAGAACTTGCTTATAGGCCAGAGACTAACCCAAATGTCCATCCATTTAGAAATGTGTAAAAAAGATGTGGTATTTTATACAACAGAATACTAAAGAATGATAAACTTGAGGCTTTGATGGGTAAACAGATGCAATTAGAAACCATACTCATAAGTGAAATAAATCAGACTTGCTTGTGTAAACTCTATTGTCTTGCTAGTGCAAGAAACTGAAAGAGTACAGAAGAGTCAAAAGTTACAATAAAAGAATAAAAGAGAAAGAAACTGCTCAAAGGGAAATTATATTTTTTGATCAGTCTCTCATGCCTGTATCTGGTAACCTGAGCAATTATTTAGAAGATAACAATATGCAATGTAACAACCATTGTCAAATTCCTATCATCTTGTTTTGCAATCCTGTTTCTCTACTATTTTTTGTCATCATAGTTGTCATTTTTTTTCTTTTCTTTTCTTTTCTTTTTTTGCTGTTTTCTGACTATTTGCTTCTTGATTTTTCTGGATTTTTTCCTTTCAAAATAATTTTAAAAAATCAAATGTGAAAGAAACCACAGAAACTATGTAAACACATGGAGATTAAACAACATACTCTTGAGTAAACAATGGTTCACAACAAAAATCAAGGAAGAAATAAAACAATTTCTATAATCAAACAATAATTCCATAACAAAGTAACAGAATTTATGGGAAACAATAAAAACAGTCATAGGAGAAAAAAATTATAGCTGTGACTACCATATCAGATAAAAAGAGCAAGCCCAAATAAGTTACCTAGTGATTGATCTCAAGGTCCAATAAAAACAAAAACAATTCAAACCTAAAACTGGTATAAGAAATGAATTTATAAATATTTGAGCAGAAATTAATGAAACACAAACTAAAGTAGCAATTCAAAGAATTTAAGAACCTGGTTATTAAAAAAAATAAACAAAATAGAAAATCTCTTAGCCAAATTTATCCAAAAAAGCAAAGACCATATCAAAGCAAGTAGGAACACAAAAGTTGAAAGCACAACAGACTCCACTGAAATCCAGATTATTTGTAACTACATTGAAAACCTGCACTTCAAAATTTCAAAAATCTAGACTTTTATGGATTTCTAGATGCACATGAATTACTATAACTCAAGAAGATACAAAAACACTGAACAGTTCAATAGCATGCAATGAAATTAAAGTGGTAATAAAACAATTATGAAACTAGCAACTAAAAAAAAACCAAACCAAAAAACAAACAAAAAACTAAAGACCCAGTGGATTCACAACCGAATTCTCTAAGAATCTCAGGGGGAAAATGTAACTCCAATATTCCTCAAATTCTTTATGAAATTGAAAGGGAAGGGGCACTGCCACACTCATTCTTAAAAGTCTGCATTGACTTAATTCCAACACCAGATTTGGCCAAGAAAGAAAGAAAAAAAGAATGAAAGAAAGAAAAAAAGTAAGTTAGAAAAGAAAACTGCAGGCCCATCTCTTACAAGATACCAGTAAACAGATTGCAAGAAATCTTTAAAAAGAATGCACACTGTGATGAAGTGGGCTTCATCCTAAGGATACAAGGGTTCAACATATACATATCAATAACTTTAATACATTATATAAACAGAAACTAAAATCACATCATCATTTTAGTAATGGAGAAGAAACTTTGATACAATCCAATATCTATTAATAATTACACATATTGAAGAAAATAGGCTTAGAACATGTTATCCCAATCTGATAAAAGCTACATGTAAAAAAAATCTACTGATAATAGCATATTAAATGAGGAAAAATGAAAGCTTTATCTCTAATATTTGGAAAATGACAAAGATATCCACGACCATGATTCTTATTCAATAAAGAACTAAAAAAAAATTACCCAGAGCAATCAGGCAGCAGAAAGAAATCAAAAGGATGTATACAGGAATGAAAGAAGTCATACTCTCTATAATAATGAATAAGATATTTTACATAGAAAACTCAAAAACACACACAGGAAGACTGGCAGTAAAAAATTCAGCAAAGATTTGCATTTCCCTAATGACCACTGAGGTTGAACATTTTTTTCATATATTTATTTGCCATTTGTGTTTCTTTATCTCAGAAGCGTATATTCATCCCAAATACCCATTTTTGGATTGGGTCCTTAAATCCCAAAAGATTGGGCAAGATCAAGCAATCAACCAACAAAAAATGCTGGAGGAGCTGTGGGGGAAAAAGAACTCTTCTCCACTGCTGGGAGAAGGTCGAGTGGTGCAAAGACTGTGGAAATCAGTGTGGAGATTCCTCAAAAACCTAGGATTAGAGATTCCACTTGACCAAGCCATCTCACTTTTGGGCATTTTCCCAGAAGAACTGAAAATATCATACCACAGTGGTATATGTTTACCCATGTTTAAAGCAGCACAGTTTGTATTAGCCAAATCCCAGAAACAATCCAAGTGCCCATTAATCAAGGAATGGATAAAAAAGAGGTGGTATTTTTATACAATGGAGTACTACTCAACTATAAATAAAGATTGGATCAAGACTTTCATAAGTAAATGGATGAGACTTGACTGAGAGCAGTCTTTTTTTTTAATCAATACCAGGGATCAAACTCATGACCA
Source organism: Dolichotis patagonum (assembly GCA_004027295.1). Taxonomy (NCBI): domain Eukaryota; kingdom Metazoa; phylum Chordata; class Mammalia; order Rodentia; family Caviidae; genus Dolichotis; species Dolichotis patagonum. Next base: position 109,853 of record PVJX010001490.1, on the reverse strand, counting down.
CAGGCTTGCAAGGCAGGCGCTTATGTCACTGAGCTAAATCCTCAGCCCCATGGTTGCAACTTGAGACCATACTCATAAGTGACATAAATCAAACTCACAAGTGTAAATACTGTATTGTCTGCCTAGTGTAAGAAACTGAAAAGTTATATATGTTGCAAAATCTACAATGAATACTGTGTAAGGTAAGAAACTATTCAAAGAGGAAAATTAATTGTAATAAGGGAAAGGAGGAAAGGAGAAGTAAAAAGACATAAATTTGTGTGTTTGTGTGTGTGTGTGTGTGTTTGTGTATGTATGATAGCTAAACTGACTATACTACTGTTTGTATAGTAGTAATTGTATTATTGGAAGATAATAGTTAATACTCATGTTTAGATCAAGTTCACATGTCTATATTTGTTAATCTAAGCAGCCCTCTTGAAGGTAACAATATGCTGTATTGCAATCATTGTCAAATTCCTATCATCTTGTTTTGTAAACCTATACTGTTACTGTATTTGGATTCTTGTTGTTGTTTGTTTGTCTGTATTGATTTTTGTTTTTCTTTTTTGTGTCATTTTAATCTTAAATTAAGAAATTCAGCAAGTATACAAAATTTATATAAAAATCAAGTGTTTCCTATACCCCAAAAATGAACCCACTGAGAAGGAAATTAGGAAAAACATACAATTTAAAATAGCATAAAGAAAATTTAAAAACTTACAAATTAACAACACAGAAACTGAAAGAACTCTATGCAGAAGATTACAGTATGTTGAAAAAGAAAACTGAGAGCTGAGGATTTAGCTCAGCAGCAAAGTGCCTGCCTAGTAAGTGAGAGGTCCTGAGTTCAATTCCAGGAACTCCCCACTACCCCACCAAAAAAAGGAGATTGATAAGTATATCAGAAAATAAAAATCCCCTGTTCCTCCAGGGACAAAAACAAATTCGTAAAAATGACCACAGCACTAAAACTGACATATAGAGTTAAAGCAAGCCCCAAAACCAACACCAACATTCCTCATAGAAACAAACAAACAAAAACCAGTCCTAAAATATATATGAAACTGGAAAAGAACCAGAATAGCAAAAACAATCCTGGCAACAAGAGCAAAACTGAAGGCATTAAAAGCAGGGATTTCAAGTTATGTTACAAAGCTATGGCAATAAGAATGCAATGTGGTATTTGCATAAAAATAGACAAGTTCATTAATTGAATGGAACAGAGAATACAGCAATGTCTGTTGGCAAACTCAGTCATCTGATCTTTGACAAAGGGGCCAAAACCATACACTGCAGAAAGATGTTCTCTTATTTTATTTTTTAATTTTATTTTTATTTATTTATTTTGTGGGCTTGTTTGTTTTTTAGACAGGGTCTTGCTGTGCAGTCCAAGCTGGTCTTGAACTCTATGTAGCCCAGGTTGGCCTTAAAATCTTGGTAATCGTCCTGCCTCAGCTTTCTGAGTATTGTGATCATAAGCATGTAGCAACATGCCCAACAAGATAGCTTCTTTAACAAAGGATGCTGACAAATTTGGTTATTGAGGAAAACAATTTATCAGCCAAAACTTGAACAAAGGAATAATAGACGCCACCAAAATAAAAGACCCAATCAAAAAAATGGCAGCTAAAGTGAATAGACACTTTTTAGAAGAAGCGCAAATTGTCAGTAAGTATAAGAAATGATAGACAGTTCTGGCCATTAGAAAAGTACAAATTAAAACAACACTGAGATTTCTTCTCCCAGAAAGAATGGCTACCATCAAGGAATTAATAAATACACAAGTAAATAAATAACAAATGCTGCCAAGACTGCAGGAAATAGAAAATCTTCTATTGGGTAGGAATATAACGCCATTATGGAGATTATAGAGATTTCTGAAAAAACTAACATAAGAAATTCCACTCAGCTCAACTATTCTCATTGTAAGTATCTTCTCTAAAGAGTATGTTCACACCATGGTGCTACCTATACATCCATATTTGAAGCACAACCCCTAATGGCTAAATCATGGAAACAGCCTATATGTTCATTAATAGATGAATGGTAAAGAAAATGTGGGATTTATATACAATGGAATACTACTTTTCCAGAAAAAAGATGAATTTGAGTCATTTGTAGTAAAATGCATGCACCTTAAGACCATAATGTTAAGTGAAATAAATCATACACACAAGTATAAATGTCAATGGTTTCTTCATGAGAAATCCAAAGCATAAATAATTTAAGAAGAAATATAAGAGATAACCGGAAGCAAGGAGATAGATCTTTCTCAAATGGTGATGGGATCTATAGATCAAGGGAGATAAGTGGGAGAGTAGAGGAAAGGAAATTAAATGAATTAAAATATGTCAGCTTTTATCTGAACTTCTCTGTATGTCCCCTCATATAGATTCTCAATAAATAGTGTGCAATTTGGAGAAGTCTAAGTCTTAGTCACAAGAGCTCTGACCTTCCTAGACCCCAGAATACCATATCATTTTGTTTATTATCTTTTATCCTTCCCTGAGTATTTGCCCAAAATATCTAGAGACTGGCTAGCTCCTGACAGATAATTAATATTAATGGAATTACACATGTAAAATAATTTTTAAATTTCAAAATAGTCTTGAAGAATAAGATCTTTGTTATTTATACTTCAACATCTTATACTTGTACTATTACATATCCTGTTTATGCCATGACTCCTACAGTGACTATCCCCCAAATGCTTCTTACTGAACATTTTGTAGATAAAAAAACTGAAGTTCATAAATGCAAGTGATTTTAAATGCAAAAGTGGTGGAAAATTGGTTTGGAGCTTTAAAAAAATATCAAAATAACATTATATTTTTCTAGTAATAGTTTTGACTCAGTAACAGAATTTTGGAGAGTTCTTTTTTATAATTTTTTTTATTTTTTTAAAATTTTATTTAAAGAGAAAAAAAAGCAATACAGAAAATAGGGTAGAAACAATACAAAACCTCAAAAAAAACCATAAATCACTAGTTGACAAACCACATACTGTCCTCCCAGAAATAGCTGTTCATGTTACAAAATTAAGGCATACAAAGTGAACACACAGTGAGGCTGCAAATAGTTACAAAAAAACAGGATGGAATAAAGCCTACTGAGATAGTATAGTGAAATTGGCACAGAACATCACAGCAGGTCACCAGGACAACAGTAACAGGCAACACTGTATATCTCGTTGTCTTCACAATAGTTGTTCTTCTACTAGGTACAGCAAAATCAAAGAAATACACAACATTATAGAACACATCAACACAGAGTATTGAATAGAGCAACACCGTTAATCAGGACAAACCAAAACGGCGATAAAAATATCTGCCTTCAGAGACAGTAGAAGGAAACTCCCCTGACTTGCTGTACCAAATATGGTCACCTCCTAAGAGATACCCAGATCCCTGGATCCCAACTGTTAACGGGGGTGGGGGGGTGGGGGGGTGTTGTGTTTGATTCTAAGCCCGCGCCCCGGTAGGCAGCAGGCTGCTTACTGGTTGGCTCGGCGCCCTAAGTTCCAACATGGCGTGGATCTCAGGAGACGCTCTTGCTTCTGGTTTCCCCGCCCTGGGGTGGCCGTGCCTTGCCAGACCATGGTCACTTACCAGGGCGGCAGGCTGCTTACTGGTTGGCTCAGCGCCCTAAGTTCCAGCATAGCACAGATATCAGGAAACACTCTTGCTTCACTTTTTAATTATTTTTCAAAGTTATGCTAAGGAAAAAGATCAGAAGATTGCGCACACGAGCTCATACTGTGTTTGTAAACACGGAGAGCACAGGAAGAAAACTGATATTGTTTGAATCTCAGGCTAATGGGAGCTCATGGTGGGAGAGATCCGCTCTTCGTTAGACATTTTGCACATTTAAATTGTTCTCTTATGTGTATGTATTACTTTTTTACATAAAACTAAACTAACATAAAAGAGCAATCAAAGAATTGAGCCAGACTAATGGTGGTGGGAATGGAGGAGTGGTGATTCACGATTTTCACTGAAAATTGGTTCAGACTATACTTCCAGATATTAAGAATGTTAGCTATAATACAAAGTTTTTTGTAGTCAAGCATAGTTGCGAGTAAGATAGATAAAGATGTTAATTTCTTACTATTTTTCTTAATATTTTTAAAATTCTGTATTCCTTCTATTCTTTTTTTGTTTTGTTTTCAAAATTAAAACTTTAAAAAAATGCTCTGAATAGCAGAGTTTTTACATAACTGAAGTCTGGGGCAAAGAATATTTCATACTTTAAACTCATTAGTCGAGGCCTGTTATTTTTTCATGAAGCCCTCATGGATAGAACGTTCTGACCAAACATTTCGTCACATGATCTTCTAGTGCATCAGCAAATGACATCCATCCTGTTGATCCAATGTAGCTTGCCATCTACTTTCATAAGTGGTTTTGAAGAACAAGCATCGCCTCATGGTTCACCTATGGTTTTCAGTGCTGTGGAACCACATCAGAACGGTTGACAGTGCACCACAGAGGCCTTATCATCTGCAAAGCTTCTACCACTGATATCTTGTCCTTCAGGAGAAAGTTGACAACCCTGGATTCAGAAGACAAAATTGCCAGAACTTTTTGGATATGTAGATGTGATAATCAATATCAAAAGACTGACACAAACCTCAAAAATTCAAAAGTTCACTAGAACTAGACAGAAAATAAATATGACTAATGTAGAGGGTGTATAAAGTAATAAAGACTGGCGGAAATTTCAAAGAAAGAAGAGATTCCTATGAAAGGGGAAAGCAATTTGTCATTTGAAGCCATGTAGAAATCACTACTGTTGCTATATCTTGTTTCTCCTATCAAAAATAATATTTGTTATGTTTTTATAAATTGTTCTGACTATTTATTTTTTCAAAGAAAATTGTAGGTAAATAAAAGCCAATTGTATAGGGAATACATCCAATTAATGAACAATTTATGATCTCTATTATAAAACAATCCCAGGTTACTGGCTCTCTGTGCTAGGTGATACTGTACTTTCATTAATACAATTATGTCTAGAAACTTCTTAGAAAAGCCCAAGAACTTGCTGTTTATTCTCCTGTATTATCCAAATGTACAATCACTGCTACAAATAACAACAGCTCTAACTTTAGAGTAGCATTTTGTCTTCTTGAGATGTAGGTAGGATATGTGACCGAATAAATGAGTTTGAAATTTGCTGATTTTCTCGAATACTTATTAGAATAGGGATTTTCTAGTTAAAAGTTTTTTCTGAAAATATTATAAGTCATACAGTATGAAGCAAGAGGAAGAAAAAGGATTTTACTGTGTCCTTCAAAGGCATGTACCTAATGACCTGAGGACTCCCATATGGCCCTGTCTTCTAAAGATCAATAGCACCTCCCAAGAGCAGGGTCCTGGGAACAAAGTCGTTAACGTATGACTCGTTAGAAGCCATTCAACATATAAACAACAAATAAATTATTAATAAAGTATTTTACATGGTCATAAAAGTAAATTTCAGTTCATATCAGGAAGAAAAGATGCTTTCTAAATGAAGAAAATACTCAGTAATTACTTGAGGTACACAATTAAATCTTGTTCTAAAAGACAACACACATATATACATACCATATACATGATGTGCATATATAAATATGAGCATATATTTGTTTTGTGAGTTTTTTTGAGAGAGAAAAGAGCAACATAGTCACTGTGATATGTATAAAAACATATAGGGAAAAGCATCCTACTTGAAATGAAAATATCTAATATTTTTCATAGCTAACATTTAGTCACTGATTGAAAAGGAGAGGATTCAGGGCCCTTCACAAATGGGTTTGAAAATGAAAATGAAAGAATTTCAGTCACATTTTTAAATCAAATTTTAAATGTGGGTAGTAATTTCTCAAACCTAAGTAGAATCTGCGAAGTGACACTAAGGTGGTGTGGCAGTAGTAAATATTTAAATTTTCACTCTAGAGGGAAGAAAGGTATGAATTCCTTCAACTAATGTTGCTGGCATGGTATGTCTGCTTTGCTATTTTTGCTTTTACCTAGGAAGACGGATAATACTCTACAAATTATTTCTTTCAAACTGAAGTGATAGTTAATCTAACCACAAATTCAGCCCAGGCAAGTCACTCAAATTAGACCGCAGGAATGGTTTTACTCCTGGACCAGATTTCCATGGGCATTAAGGACACATCTACCTTCTCCCTGAGTTCATTGCATGTAACTCAAATTTGTAAAAAACTGAGAGTGTGAAAAAATATTTAGAATGTTCATTATTTTAATAAAATTTGAATGTGCATCTCATAGCTAGGGCAGGTTGAAATACATGTGTTACCGAGAAACATCCTAAGCAAAACTTCATTGTTTCAAGGTTGGTTGGATATGCCCTTATATAGAAATTATTATCTCAAAAATTGGATGTTAAAATCTTAAAAACGAAAGTGTTAGCCATTATTATGAAGTTTTATCAAGTAACAAGTTTCAAAAATTCTTTCCTATTAATGCATTTTCTTGAGAGAAAAATAAAAACCCTATCATTGCCACTAAATCCTTCTTTAAATTCTCATTGATCATAGACTTAGAAAAAGATTATCAAAAATAGCCCTATACTGAGATAATGTGTCAGAGATTTTGGAAAATCTCAACAGTCCATTTTAGATTAAATCTATTGGTTTCTTAGGTTCATGTTCCTTTCCATTGATAAAGATGGATTATCAGACTGTCTTTTAATTAAGGACAAACAGTAAGTATTGCTTCTCATAGTTGTAGCACAAATACCATAACATTTTTCTTCTGTATTAATCTATTTGTCATTTATGTGAGTAATATGGCTATTGTGACTTTAAAGAATCAAGTATTGACTTAGGAAGAAGCAATCTATCTAGCAGCACGATTATATTTTTATTTTATCATGATTGGAATTCAAGCTTTGCACTGTTGCCACTGGCTCTGAACTAATAGAAGAGAATAGCTGAATTTGAAGTCAGCTTTTGATGGTGATAATTAATGTATAATTTTGGTTAATTAAAGAATTTTAAAGCTGAGAATAAAAGGCCAGTTAGCAAGGCATTACATGCTTTATTTTAAAATTTTATAAGTAGTTTTGGATCAGAAGTGTTAATTATAGTTAAGTCTTCAAAGACATGGGTTTTACAGTTGTTTTGTTACATGATGGTATTTATGAGGCAAAAATCAAAGTAATGCTTACTTTTTGATAAAACAATAATTGTTAGTAAGTCAAACTATAATTTACACATGAAAAAACCATTTAGCACTACTATGATATAGTACTGAAATGAAAACAATGTGTTAATCTATATCGTACATGACTTTGGGTGCCTCCAGAATCATGAAATGTGTACCCTTAGAACAGCTGTCTACTGCATCCTATCATTTTCCAGTTTTGATAAAAAATGTGAAGAATCAATAATAAATGAATAATAAGTGGATTTTTCAAAGATGATGCTCACTGGAGCTGGAGATTATTTTGGTGAATATCCACATAGTTGCTTTTTCTTTGTTATGAGTAGAGGCCATGAGATGGCTGTATAGGCAAGAAATTAATTAGGCAAACGACTTGAGCAAAACTAGAAAGAGGCTGGACACACCATCAGACCTCAGTGCAGGTTTAACCCCTGTGGAGCGAAGAGTAACAGGCAGGATGGTTAAGAAAATCTTAGGTTGCAATGATGTTCCAAAAAAAATATTTGCCAAATCCAATCAGGTCAGGACCCAAGCATGCCAGTTAGAGGAGCTCTGTGTTTCCTAGCAATATAATAATTATGAAGACTGTCTACCAAACTCAGTCATTAACTATGACTATAACCTATGAAAAAGCACTGCCTCTCTGCAGAAACTGCTGTGGGTCAATAATCAAGTAGGTTTCCTTTTGCTGGAGACCAAAGAGGGACATTTTCTTAGCTGTCACAATTTCTTAAATTATTTAATAATTTTCTCATCTATCTAAAGATTTTCCTCTAATATTTATTACCTGTAATATTTTCCATAAAGAGAGGCTTTGCTTGGCTCTGGGTAATGATTTACTGTTAGTGATAAATAAGAGCCACATTAGTAGGAGGTTTTTGATATGTAGAGAAAAGGGTAATAGCTTAAGGTGATGGTAGTGATACAGCACAATTTCAAGAATTGTGATTATTGCTAAATGCTGTCTGTATTTATGAGCTGCTGCAACAAACATTCAACAGGACTTCATTTTAATGCTCATCTTAGGTACTTGTAACTATAAAGAGTTACTTTTTTTTTCCATTTTAAGGAATAGAGTATAAACCTGCGCTCTATGTAAGGTCACTTCACCATGCTTGCATTGCATTACTTAAATTCTTTAAACTTCATTTCCAAGTCTGTAAAGAAAGGTAGCAGCAACTCCTTTTAATAAGATGATTCAATATTTCAGTAGTATAACAACTTGTACTAAACACTCAGGATGTCTTTTGGCAACTTTCCATACAGCTAAATTCCCATTTTGTATTAGCTTACTATAGCATAGTCATTTTAGTCTCACTCAGTACTTTCTGAATACCAACCTTGTGCAAGATCTTCTGAAAGTCTCAGCTATTTGCACATTAGCATATTGTTATAGTTGGAGAACAAAATCATAGCATAGTAGTTAGAAAAACATTTGGAGCCAAAAATTTAAAATGTCAGCGCAGTCTAAATAATTTAACTCTCTATCTCAAGTTGACTTCCCAGTAATTGACTAAAACTTAGATTGCGAAAATGATTATTTTTTCTAAATCTCAGTTTCTTCTTTCATGAAATAAAGGTAGGTAATCTTTATCTTATGAAGTTGTTTGTTTGCAGCATTGGGAGTTGAATTTGGGATACTCTATCACTCAGCTACAAACCCAGGCCTCAAACTTGGGATCTTCTTGCCATAGCCTCTTGTGTGGTAGGATTACTTCATGTAACACCACCCCTGATTCACCTTGCATCGTTCTAAAAAGAACTAAATGTATGTCAAATGCATCAAAAATAGCAAAATAAAAGTATTTATTACTTAATTATTATTAATACATCATTTTAAAACAGTGGAAATATTCTAGTTCATGGTCAAATCATAAATTTCAAGTTCAGGTTTTTGTTTCATTTCTCTCTGTGGTGATGGTAAGGTGGATGTGTTGGAAAGATCATGAGTCAGAAGGGGAACTCAAATAGGCTACTTTACTCGAAAATCAGAAATTAAACATGAACTTCTTTTATTCATGATGACTGTTTTTAAAATTTTAAACATTTAGACCCTTAATTTAGAAACAACATATCTCTAGTATGGATGGCCTTGAAATATTAACAGAGAGAAACACAGGCAGAGTAGATCAGGAGACAGGGTCCATTGAGAGGCTCTATATAGGGAGGCAGTGGAACCCAAAATAAGCGGTGCATCCTAGAAACAACAAAATATTTGATGGAAATAAATTTGAATATAGCATTTTAGGAAATACATAGAAAAATAAAATGTAAACAGAAAAATTTAAATGCACAAAAAGTGAAATTCTTATATTTTCTATGGAAAAATCAGTTAAGTTTACATTTAAAATGTTTTTAAAAATTTACTCTATTTGTTTTACATAAAGGCATCATCTTTTCAGTAACTAAATAGGAATATATGGGAATGAAGGCCCAACTAGAAAGTATACTACTCTTAATTCATTTGATTTCCTTTAGATTTTAACATTTAATGAGAACAAATATTGAAATGAGGGTTCAGGTCCCAAATTCCTCTGGCCTTTTGAGAAGTTTTCCATTACTTGATTTACCGACTCATATAGTTTTAGAAAATTATGTTATATAACAAAAATTACTCCTACTCTACCTTCTTATATTTTCTCATTTTCTATCTCTGAACACCTTATTTTGTTTTTACCACCAATCACAAAAATCTTGTCATTTTACTTTTAATGGAATCTTAAAGATTCTTTACTAAAATATAAAATCCAAGATATTAGGAATACATGTAATTTATTTCTTAATTCCTTAACTCTAAATGCCAAACAGAGCTTTTGACACATAGAGGATACTCAAATCTCTTTTAAGAAGGAAGAACGGGAGAGTAAAGAGAAAGAGAAAAGGAGAGAAGGAAGGGAAAGAATGGAGTGAAAGACATTGGCTAGTAAAGAGAGGGCAAAAAATGGATGCAGGGAAAACAGAAATGGGTGGAGCCCTGTCCCATTCACTAGGGGGCTCACCGCTTTCTTAGGAATCCCCCATTTCCATCTGCTTTGTGATCCTGAACAAACTCCATTTTCTTAGTCCTGCCTTTCTGTCTCACTTGCTTGTCAAGTCATAATGTAGAAGCCATCTTTTCCTTCATGTGCTATCAATTCCAAACTACTGTTGTAACAAAACTAACATTTTCTCTGACTGAAGAAAATTTTTTAGGGCAGAAAATCCTCCTATTGAATATAACATTTCACTCTTCTTACAAATCAATGAATATTTCTCAGAAAGATAATTTGTCCATGGCAATTGTAATTTTTTTTTCTATCTCTTAAAAGTACTTTCTGCTTATTATTTCCAGATGATACCACCTCATCCCCAGCCTCCCTTGTCACACATATTAGTTTAGGTCCCTTTTTCCCTAATTCTGCATCTATATTCATTTTTTTCTTCTTTCTGCAAAGGTACCATTTACTTACTCATTATTTATGTATAACTTGCTTCATTCCATGAAGGATTTGTTGTATTACATGATCAAATGCAATAAAAAGAAAACAGAAAAATGCAAGTATGAAATGATCGCTGGATTATAATTAATTCAGTTCATTTCAACTATAGTAAAACAAAAATAACAACACGAAAAATAAGTTATTTTAAATAGGAACAAGACCAAAACGGTAGACATATGTTAGAATATAAGCTTTCTACCCACACTGACATACTAATAAAACACCAAAAATATAATTAATGTCTTTAGACCCTTGGCTAACCTGAACATTTATTTTGGAGCATCCAGACAGTCATAACCAAAAAAAGAAACATGTCTGATTTTAGGACCTTTATTATCCACATACAGAAAACACTTCAATGCCACAGACATTCACAAAACTGTGTCCAGTACGTACAGCACTTCAGGGACACAGATGTTAAGAAAGGACACATTGAGGACTGGGGAATTAACTTAGACGCAAGGCTCCCAGGCCTGATCTGATATATCATGAATAAGGGTGGCTGATGAGCAAACAGCATAAACGGCTGACTGAAAGGAGGATGGGCGAATCCCTAGAAAACGACATATTATAAGATACTGGGAGAAAAGAAGAGGCTGAACAGTGACATGTCAGTGACCGCTTTGGGCTCCTGTAGATCACTCCAAGCCCCCACTGTCTCATGGGTTAGGTTTATGACTAGATTACCTTGTATTTACTTCCTGGAGAGGGTGGGCAAGATACTAGAGCTTTCTCACTGAGCCCCACTCACAAATATTGGGGCCAGGAACAGACAGAGCTCTGGGCTAGAAGTTTAATATGCCACTCACTGAAGCAGCTATTTCCCTTGAGGGTCTCTATCCAAAGAATAGCCCCGTGAAGGTGACATTGGCTATTAACCTATTCTGAGTGTGGGAGGCCCACACAAATGATGTCTGAATTGCTCCTCAAGAACAATTTGAGTGTGAATAGAAACTGCAAAATAGACTCTGTCACGCACGAAGAAAAGATCCTTATCATACATGCAGAAATTATTCTTCAAGATTCTCTAGTTAAGGAAGCAGGCTTATAACCATGGGTAGATATATACAGGAAGATGATTTTTCAAAGAAGAAAATGAAAGTAACAGGCTCTACCACTGATTGTGTTTATTAAATTGCTCAGCATGACATTGTTAATAGTCACAAAAAACAATTCGAGTGTGCAAAGTGACCCAGAATAGAACCTATTATGATACATAAACTGTTTTAAATATCTACTGAGTGGTTTTTGTTTTGTTTTGTTTTTTTTATGAGCCGCCCTTCAAGGAAGGAGATTTTAAAGGCAACAGTGGTAACTTTGTTCTTGCCTCCATTTCAGAATAATAGCAGTCTCATGCTTAAACCATGCATGATTTTTCCAGTGAGTAGAATTCAGGAAGACACATCTCAGTCTTCTCTTAGGTCTATACCTAAGAGAGGAAAAATCTGAGTGTGTGTAATGTACATGCATGTATATAGAATACATATGTGAAAGTGAATTATATAGTTGCGTGTGGTATATACATTTGTATGTGCATTATGGTATACAGACCTGCATGGATCTATATCCTAGTTACTTTTCTCTCACTAGTGGCAAAAAATATATGACATCCAAAATTAAGAAACAGAGGTTTATTTAGCTTACAGTTTGTGGAGGTTTCAGTCCATAATCAGCTGGCTCCAAAGCAGGGAGGCATAACACAGGGGCAACAATTCAAGGAAGCAGGAGACAGCAAAAGCAACAAGAACAAAAATTGTATGTGTGGGAGCAAGCCTCTTCTCCTCCTTTACAATGTAATCAGACTACCACCCTCCTCTCCCTGGCAGGTATAGCAATCACAAAATCTCCTTGCCTTCTTCTTGAATTAGGCTCAGGACCCTGGGCCCCTGCTGAGTTGCTTAAACTCTAAACTTCTCACATTGACACAATGTATCAACCATTACATGCACATAAGGTGTGAGTTACTTATAACAAACCTACCTCCATCTGATTGTAATCATTATTAATGTCATGAAGGGATAAAAATTATAGAAACATTTGGAAAAAATTTGGTAGAGAATATCCCTCATAAATTCAAATAAATACACTGACATAATCAACAGGAAGAGGAGCTGACGTCACCAACTTTAATAGCAACACGTGAAGAAGTATGAAATTCATAGCAAAGGGGAAGTGTAAGGCAATAAGAGAAACATGACAGTGTGTAAGAAATGGCAAGACACTTCTAGAGTTAAAAGCTATTTTGAAGTTCAAAGCCTTGTGTGAAGTCACACTGAAACATACAACTTCCCTGTGGAAAGACTTAAAGATTGAACCCATAACATGGGGCAAGCTAGAAAATGGGCTAAAATTCAGAGGCAGCAGGGAGCAGAGGTCAAGGAAAGATGTGTGCTTGATATGCTCCCAAGATATAGCCAGATGTTTGTCAGTCATTTAAAATATTCTACTTCTCACAATGTGTATAATAAAGTTCTGATCTGAAGTCCCAAATCTCTTAGTAATGCACTTTTACAACTTGTTAAACATTTGACCTGATCTCAACTCATTTTATGACACAGACTGACCTGGAAGGATGTCAGCCAATTGTAGCATTTTAAAAAAGTCTTAATATTTTAAAAGTTGGATAATTCATTTGTGTGCTGTATTATATTGAATATATGTTCAATGAGTCTTTAGTCTGGAAAAATGTTTGGATTTTGAAAAATTTAGCTAAAAAGGTTTTAAACTATAAGTGTAGTACTTCATTAGTTATGGTGACAACTCAGAGTGGTGTCTTTTTAAGTGCTTGTTCTTACACTAGCCTTGTTTTGAGAATGCTCATTTAGACCTGATTATGCCATTTTGAGGAAGATATGGTGAGTTTTGCCAATGGAGAGAGATGTCTAAGGTTTATTGAGGATTATTCACTAGATCATGGCTACAATTCACCAGTATCAAGCATATCTTTCTGACTTTAAGTGTCATTTTGAATTCTGTGATTTTATTCAAAAAATTTCTATATCAAAATAAATATATAAGCCTTGGATATAGTTCAGCTTCATAGCACCTGCCTGGTAAGTGCAAGGTCATGAGTTTGATCTCTGATACCAAAATAAATAAATAAAATAAATAAATGAAAATATTCCAAATCTAAAGTGAAAAAATCTATTAACTTTAAATCTATTTTTAAAAGAAACATAAAAGCAATTAATAATGTTAAAAAAAACACCTCAGATTTCCCATAGTTCCTGAATCAGTTTTGTAAACATAGCATCTGCATTGTGAATTTTTAAACATTCATATATTTCTGATGTCTCGACATCCCCATAGATAAGTTATCTCGGCCCCATCCAAGCTGACAGAAACAAAGGTGGTCTCTACAAATCTTCTTATTGCCATACCCTGATTATGACCTAGCCAAGCACAGTGGAGCATACCTATAATTCCAGCACTTTAGGAGGCTGAGGCAGCAGAATCACAACTTTAAGCCTAGCCTGAGCAACTTAATGAGATATTGTCTAAAAAAAAAAAAAGATATTAGATAATAAGGAGATGTGTCTTTTGCAAAAGAGAAGGGGACCAAGAGATAGAGGGAAGTAGAAAGGAGAGAAGAAAGTAAAGAAAAAAAGAACCAAATGTGTTATGGACATGTATAATCTCCCCATGACAAGTATAACTATTGTATACTATAAACGAGGCTCTTGCCCATGGAAACTGACCTCAACACTGTCCCCACCCTGCTTGATCAGACCTGCTCAAGACTTTATCCCATATGGTCCCTGTGTGGCATTCTATATCAACTGCCTCCAAATTTTATGAACATACTAAATGCCTTAATCTCGTGTACCTAAATGTGTTAGAAGGATCCTTAAAGACTCCACCATGGGGATTGGCTACCCAGTTTACAATAATACAACACTGCTTTTTGCTCTTGAACCCAGAAATTCTCAAAACATAGTACCAAATCAGTGATGAATGAAATTTATGAATTCTTACCTGACTATTATTATTATCAATCCTGCAATGTCTCAATGTCTACACCATGGCTGAGAGTATATATAACTGAAATTATATGTAACTGAAATTATATATATATGCAATGATTAGTTATTTAAATCTTTGTCTTGTCTATTTCTAAAGTAGATCATGAAACCTGCAAGCTTTGATTAACAATAATAAACTAAAAAAAGCTATTGAAAATATTTCTGTTAGTCTTTTATTTCCAAACCTGCTTCTGCAAGAAATAAAAAAGTCCTTCAGTGAGCAGCAGCCCGCAGGTAGAATCTCATCTAAAGATTCTAGGAATATGAAGAAACAGTCTGTCTTTATGAATGAACACACATACACAGATACAAGTAGAAACAATCTGTTTCTATTTTTAAATAGAAATAAAGTAGGGCTGAGTTTTTCCCAAGTAAATTAAATGCTTAACAAGTTGATATCTAGCAGAACACAAAGCTTTTGGCAGTCATCAATTGTTCTAAATTTGTGGCATTAAGTTAATTGCAAGTTTTGTGGCATCTTCATAAGACATAACTCCAAATGGTAGATTTAGAGACATTCCTTTCTGTGTTCTAATGGCTTGGTTGGTCCTATAATCCAATTAAACAGAGTATTCAGCCCTCTCGCCTAGAAAAGCACCCATATTTAGCAATCTGAAATCAAATGGTTGTGGTGATCACTCTGCCACATACAGTGAGAATGTGACAATTTAAGAAGACAATGGGCATGTTAATCTATTCAATGGAGCTTCAAAGCTAGTAACATTCAAAAGAATAAATAAAAGCATAAGCTTTACAGCTGTGTAGAAAGATGAGCCAACAAGGATTCTGGTACGCACTTCCATTCTTTCCTTGTTATCATAGAACAATTGCTATGCCAGTAAATTAGAAAGATTTTTTTTCCTTTCTGTCTTATTTACATTGTCTTGCAGGGTTGTCATTATTTTCTAAATGTGCAATATAGATCATACACAAAGGGAGAACCTTAATAATTATATGCTGCTGGGATTTGCCACTCTGCCAAGGACAATTTGAACACGACTTAAAAAGTTTACTTAAGGTGTCTTTAATTCCACAATTTTCAAAGCAGGAGCTCCATCGTCTCCTAAAGGGCATGCCCAAAGTGTGCCGTCACTGTAAATTTGCCTGGCTTTCAAATTAGGAAAGTCCTTTAAATTTGCTGTAACTAATGAATACTAGTTTTAACATTCAACTTTTACTGTTTATTACTTCCTTATATAATAACTGTGTGAACTACCAAATAAAACTGGTTTGTAAATTCCTCTACACGATAAAATGACATTTTATTGTCCATATCGTTTGGCACAGAGATATAGTAGTGGATATTCACTGATATTGCCATGCTCAGCCTCATTCTGCCTTCTCCAATGTCACATTCAATTTCATGTGATTCTATAAAACTTTCCAACCAATCCAAAGCTTTCTAAACCCAAGAGTGAATCATTTCAATCTCATGATCAATATTATTGGCTCAACATAGAACAACTGTTTATCCTTAGACCAATCAGCAGGTCTTTCTTGATTTTGCGTCTGTGTTTAAAGTCAAGTTTTAAACATAGATGAGACAGTTGAAATAGAACAAGCTGAATGTGGTGGCAATTCCTGCAATCCCAGGACTCTGAGAGGCTGAGGCAGGAGGACAATTTTGAGCCTAGTCTAGGTAATTTAGTTAGATGCTTCTCAAAATTAGAGAATAAAAATGAAAAGACCATGGAAGCAGCTCAGTATGAAGGATCTATGCTCAATTGCTAGTACTGCAAAAACAAAACAAAAAAGTGAAAACACTTGTACAAATGAGGCCTATTTAATTAGAATACTGTTCTAACTTCTGCACTGTTGGTGGGAGTGTAGACTGGTGCAACCACTGTGGAGGTCAGTCTGAAGATTCCTCAAAAAGCTGGGTTTGGAAGTCCCATTTGACCCAGCTATTCCACTTCTGGGCATGTTCCCAGAAGAATTGAAAACATCACACCACAGTGATATATGTGCACCCATGTTTATAGCAGCACAATTTGTAATAGCCAGATACTGGAAACAACCTAAGTGCCCATCAACTGAGGAATGGATAAAAAAGTTGTGACATTTTTATGCAATGAAGTACTACTCAGCTATAAAGAATGATCACATTGAGATATTTGTAATTAAATGGACACGACTTGAGACCATTCTCTTAAGCGAAATAAACCAAACTCACAAGTGTAAATACCGTATAGTCTCCCTAGTATGAGATATGATAAGAGTATATAAGATTTTATAGTAAGCATGAGTCCCCATCTCATAGCTTTGAAGCCTTTCAATGTTTTCAATCATCTGTTGGAATGGTTTTATTCTGTTTTGTTTGACTATATCATGAGTGATGATATGAACAGCTGTTTTGAAGAAAACAAAACATTATGACAGCTCTTGCTGATTTAATATCATCCTTCTTAGAAGTCCTACCATGCTTCTATTCTTCTCCTACCATTGGTTCTATCTATCACATTGTGTCTTATTGGGATTCGAATATGTGTGATAATTTAAACAAAATATTTCTATCAAAAATGAGATATTATAGTACCCATTGATCATTTTCTGTTATTCAGTTCAGAAAGCCCTGTAATTCTTTCACTCTTTGCATGGCTTTGTACTATTTTGTTATGTTTTTTATTATTGCATTTGAAACTATTATCAACTGTAGCAGAGAAAGAGATACTGTGATAGCTACTGTTGATGTCCAGTTGTCTTAATATAAAGTACTGTGTTGCCTATGTTGTCCTGTTCTGATCTGCTCTGTACTGCCCTCTTTTGTTTTATTCTCTTTAAAATAAAATTTAAAAAAATAAATAAATAGGAGTCTGATATTCAAATACAAAAGAAAATAAGAGCTGTTACTTTCAGTTTTTCTAGAGTCATTACTAAGTCTAGCTTCTTTCTAGGTCAGGTGCACCAATAAATTACTCTTGGTAAGTTTGATTGAATCAGGTTATTACTTATTGCCAAAAGAGAGTCTTGTCTGATAGAGTAGGAAGTATAAAAGTGATTACCGACACCAATGTTGATATGAATAAGGGATCAGGTTTATAACACCCATGTTTTCCTCTCTTTCTGAATTGGCGTGAAAATTATAATAAAAATTATGGGTCATACTTCACAAGTTATCTCATTTGTAAACACAAAATTGAGAGGATTTCCTAAGGAGCTATGACTTGAGGGATAAACACTAGAGGTTAAATATGAGTGGATTATTAGGTTTCCATGATTTACTTGGAATCCATTCCTTCATCAGAAATTTGATGAATGGCTATCTATGGAAAACAAGGCACCAAGCAATTTGAAGACATCAAAGCTACAGAAATGACATTGCCTCGATTATATAGATCTGAGAGCATAACTATTTATTATTAATAAGTAATTAAAACTTTCACTGATTTATTTAATTACTTGCTGAATTCATGTAATGTTTCAAGAACTTTGACAGATGTTATTGAAATAAAAATGAACAAAAATGTTTCTAGCTTCAAAAGGTGACATGTGTTAGATATAACTCTTATAAATGCAGACAAGTAATACAAACCTTGATACCAGCCCTTTTCAAGACAATAAAAAACTAGCAAATTATAAGAATTTTTGGACCCAAGCTTTTAAAATGTTGAGAATCCAGGATGGTCATAGTCTTTGTAAATTTTATATTCTCTGGGATACAGTCTCTGGTCTTAATAGAGAAGCAAATAATGTAGTAATGTGATAGAGTAAGGGAGTTTGGGATTTTCTTAATTCACTTATGAATGGCATTCTGGAAAAATGATATGTGAATGTTAAAAAATGAGTATCAGATTATTCAAGAAGTACATCCCAGAAAGATGAAACAGGGTATTTTAAGGACACAAAGATAGGAGCAGCCATGGAACACTGGGAACATACAAGGACTCCCACGTTTCTAGAGCACACAAACTCAGAGGATAAGGAAAAACAAGGTACTGGGTTGTACGTCTTAGCAAAGGTGCGTTCAAGCCTATGAGCTGCTTGGGAAATGAGTAATCTCAAATCTAACACACTTAGCAACAGAAAATAAAACAATGAAAACCAGGAAACACCTTGTAATGCTGAGTTCAGACTTGCAACACACTGCTATCTCAAGAGATTTTCTTTTTGCTGGCTAAGCCTCTTATGTTTGGCACAAAAAGGTTGTCAAATATAAGCTTGATTCCAGCGGGAAAAATTAAGATACTCTTGTCCCAGTTATTTACTACAACTGTGCTAAATCTAGATACTTGCTTACCTGACAATTCACACAGAGAATGCCCTTAGGTTTTCCTATAAAATCCACTATTTGGACCCAGTGCATCAGTAAAACTGATAGGCATGAGTACAAATAAATAAATAAATAAAGTCTAAAAAGAGAGAAGAGAAAAAATGGTAGGGCATTTTTAAAATTTGATTCTTTTGAATTTTCCTTTTATCTAAATTCTAACTTATACTCAACAGATTGGTCACTGAAAGCAGAAACAATATACAGCTCTTTCTCCTCTCAATGTAGAGCAGGTCACATAAGTTGATCACATAAGGTGATCAACCTATATCTGGTCAAGCAAAATGAGCATCATACAAGTTATTCATGACTATATAACAAGTTAATCTGAAACTCTAGTTTAAAACAGCAGACATTTATGGTACAATTTATGTGGGTTAGAAACCTCAGAGTCACTTGACTAGTAGTTTTGGCCCTGTATCTCTTATACAGCAACAGTGAAAATTTTGGATAGGGTTATAGTTTCCCAGAGCTTAAATGTAGGGACAGTCACATCTAAGCTTGTCCTGTGATATTTGAAAGCCTGAGAATATTCACTACTATGTTTACCTACTGGGTTCAATGCACAGAGCTGCTCTACAATCTAGAGCAGACTAAAGGAAAATATGAGAAAGTACTCAACGTACAAGTCACAACTTTTAAATAATTCACTCTTAGAAATGTCTGCTCATCATTTCTCTTATATTCTCTTCATTATAGATGCTCCTCAGATTGTGATGGTGTTACTGAACATGGTCTAAATCCAAAGCATTTAATATAGCTAACTTATCAAACATCTTAGGTTAATAAACATTACAGTGCAGATGAGATTTTTACACTGGTGATGCGGTACTGACTGGGAGTTGTCGT
Organism: Dolichotis patagonum; assembly: GCA_004027295.1. Taxonomy (NCBI): domain Eukaryota; kingdom Metazoa; phylum Chordata; class Mammalia; order Rodentia; family Caviidae; genus Dolichotis; species Dolichotis patagonum. The sequence continues at coordinate 90,079 of PVJX010001490.1, read as the reverse complement.
TGGCCACCACTGCAGCCATCATGAGACAGTTTCCCACCACATAGCACTAGTTACGGGAAAGAACAGAATTCAAAGTATAGTTTCTGCTGAAGGGGGATCACTTTCAAACTCCCTTAAAGTTGGAAACTTCTAAATCAAATTATGATTGTGGGGCCATTTTTATAATTGATTCAATAACTCCAGCCCACACTTGAGGATAGAAAATTATGCAGAGCAGTAATTACCAAGAAATGAGACTCATAGTGAGCCATCTTGGAAATTTCCTACCACAAACATGTAAAGAAAACTTAAACAACTAAAAACAAAACTACTATAAAATCCAGCTGTGTGCTTCTTGGGTATATACCTGAAAGAAAGGAAGTAAGCTCACAAAAGATACTTACATTCCCATTTTCACCATAGCACTGTTCACAAAAATCAACATGTGGAATCAGCCTAGGAGATGAGCAACAGATGAATGGAAAAAGAAAATGTGGTATATACACAAAATGGAATATGATTCAGGATTAAAGAAGGAAATTACATCATTTGCAGACAGTGGAGAAACTGGGAAATACCACGTGTCTTGGTTACCTTTACTTTTCTCTCCTTACTGGGACAAAATGCCTGGCACCCAAAATGAAGCAAGGAAAGGTTTATTTAGCTTACAGTTTTCTGGAGCTTTCAGTCCATACTCAGCCGGCTCCAAGGCAGGGTGTCATGGTTGAGAGGCAGCCATTGATCACAGCCACAACTTTCACACCTCCTTCCCTCCCCTAAATTTGTGCCATCTCCCTGCCCTGGCAGGTGCAGCACTGATCACACCGCCAATCCAGAGCTAGACGATGAACCCATCACAAACTGCTTCCATGACTGCATGTGGCTTGGGGTGGGGGTCTATACAAACACAAACCACAACATCATGTTAAGTGAAATAAGACAGACATAGAAAGGCAAAAATCATATCTTTTCTTTCATATATGGAAATTAAAATACATAAATAAGTAAAACAAAAAATGATCTGAAAGTATAAGAGGAACTTTTAAGGACTTGAAGGAGGTCTGAGAGGAAAAGGATGAGAAGGAGAAAAAGGGTAAAAAAAGTGTGAATAGATGTGATTAATGCCTGACACACACATTAGGAAAATGTTACAATGAATCCAATTAAATTACTGTACATTGAGCAAGTATTCAGAAAACCATGCCCTATACAATGTGACTTTACTTGAAGACTTTTAAAGTCACAAATAAAATCATCCTTAAATTTGCTACAGTGCTGATAGGGTTTCATTGGTGAAAACTAACAAACAACTGGCATTCATCCTTTTCTTTTTTATAGTTTAGAAGAGAATCAGCTAAGAAAACATAGTACACAGGCAGAGGAAAGAATCAAGAAGAACCACCGGTGACTCAGAGATTTTGGAAAAAGTAAGCTTTGGAATTAGAACTGAGATCTATTGTATTCAAATGTGAGAAATATAGAGATTTCCAATGACTTTTCATGTGTGTGGACAGTTGTGAGATCGCTTTTCAGTATCACTTTTTCCTGCCTGATAGAAAGGAGGCTGTGTGACGTAGTGCTGTGTTTTACTGACTGACTCCATGGGATTGACTGTCATCTATCTGAAAAAGGTATAACTACAACAATAATGGAAATTACTGGATTGTCTAAATGATAGAATAGTGTCTGATATAGAACCAAATATTCACTTTTGATTTTAATATTTTTCCTGGTAGAAAGAAAATAATGAATGAAAGAATGGGTTTAAACATCTTGCCTTTGCAATGAAAGGTCTGTAATGTAATGACGGCTTTCCCTCCTGTAGGAAGTCTTACAGGCTATTGGACCAGACAACATCACCTACCTTTGCCACAACACACACTGTCTCCCAGCAAACTCTAAAGAAGCCTGTAAGGAACTTGAGAGAAGAGTCTTGCTCAAAAGGATTTGCAGCCCAATCATTGTCTCACAATGAGTTATGCACAGAACCAATTAGTTGATGTCAGCAATGATGAAAGCACAAGAGGCAGTGACTAGGCTGGCTTTTGAGAAAGCACTGTAGTGTGTATTTCTAGGTGATCAGATGACTGGACACTCAATTTTCTGTAAATAACCATAAAACAAATCCTAACCTTTAGAAAAAGGCTCTGTTGTAGTCAGAGTTTGCAAGGGAAACAATTTTAAAACAGGACATATAATTTGTAGAATTATTTATAATAGTCATCCAAAGAGTCAGATACACAAAAAAGTGCAGGAAATCTGTCCACACACTAAAAGAACCCAGTTTAGGCCTGAATCCCATGGCAATGTCCTGCATGAGTCTAGCCAAAGACCCAACATCCATAGCCATGTCTCATGCAAATGCTTTTCACAGATCTGAGCTGGAAACACTGTAAGGACAGTGGCAGAAGTTAGAAAGTTTGTGCCATTAGGCTGAGGGATCTATACTAGAGCCAGAAATCAACACTCAAAGAACCCCAGAGTCCCCCTGAAAAGTACCACAGCCATGCTCAGCCATGGTCCTGAGCTCCTCCAATGATGAAAACATCAGAATTCGTATCAGAAGCCAGCATGACAAGCTTCTCCAGGAGAATGAACAGCACACATCTTCCCCTCTGGCGCCAGAAAGGTACATTCAAAGTAAGGACCAGAACTCCCCCGAGTGAATTGCAGCCATTCTCGGGATAACTAAGCCTTGAATTCCTCTGACAATGAGAACAGCCAAGTTCACATCAGGAAATAAGCTAGACAGGCTCCTGCAGGAGAACCAACAAAGTATTCCTACCTCTCCAGTTCTCCTTTTTATGCTGTTGGCAACAATCCTCAGGTGAGCCATCCACACCCAATTCCACACTGATTCAGTTCATCTGTTTGCCCACCAGTTGTCAATCCATCTCAGGCTCCAATTTTCAGTGAGAACTAACTATGGCTATCACATGTTTTTATTCCCAATTTTTTACTTTTGTGAGTATTGACATTAAATTTACATTAGATAAGCTCAATGAGAGACAGCTGTTGGAATTTTGTGTGTAAGTGGAAATTATTAAAGCTCTGTATTCCTAAAGAGCAAAGAACAGATGACATTTGTCAGGGAAACATTCCTTACTCCACTGGTCTCCCAGCAGTGGTTGAAATGATAAATTCTTGGTACCCCATATTAGATGGCACACTTCACGAGGGAAGGAAGTATATTTACCTAATTCACTAATGTATCCTACATAGCAAACTTCCTAGAATATTGTAAGTTCTTAATACATATTCATCAACTGACTACTTAATGAACTGGCATCATTTTCAAAGGCTCATTATAAACAGGATATGAATTTTCATCCTCTCTTGTCCTGATTTAATAGGCTCAAACCCCTTTAATAAATCATGCATTGCATAAAACTCCTGTCACTAAAAACAAAGACACATCATATTGTGTTTGCTCCACTTTTCTTTCCTTCTAGCCATGAATGCTTTGAGTTTCAAAAATTACGATGTCCAGAGTGGACCATATGGTCAATATGGCAATAGAATTGAGAATTAGATTTTTTACAGAAGAAAGAAATCACTGAGACTGGCAAAATGTTTGCATTAACATTTTTACATGGGCATATAAAAAGGCTTACCAGACTTGTTTAACCTTGTCTGTAAATTTCTGTTTATAATTAATTGTACCCTTCTTGTCTCTTGTTAGGGATTGAACACAGGGCCTTCACAGTGAGCTGCATCCCTAGCCCATTTTCTTTTATTTTGATACAGTACATTGTAAAATTGCTATGTTACCCCAGGTGGGCTTGAAGTGTGAACCTCCTTCCTCAGGCTCCTAGTGTGCAGAGATTCCAGTTATTCACCACTCACTGTGAGATGTTTTTAGTGCCCCATCCCTGCTTACTTCCTAATCTGTGACTGCTGCAAATGTGTTTCTCACATGCGTGACTTCATGCTACTTTCCCACCTGAAACACATCACTTTGTTGTCCACTATTGCCCTTCTTTTTTTAAAAAAAGACATCCCCATACATCAGTCATGGACTCAGATAACTCTTAGCCTGGAGGAAAGTTAAAATCTTGTGTCAGGTTTCTCCCTGTAGACAGAATCAACAGATCTATCATCTATCTTTCCCCTAGAAATAGAATCAATAGATCTGTATGTCTGTCAGTCTATCTTTTTATCTCTGTCTAATCATCTATCTATCATTTACCAATAATTCACTGATGAATTATAGTGACTAGAAAAGTCTTCAGACTCATGTTGGAATTCAAGACAGAAACTACAAGGGTGCTATTACACCAGGAAAAGCCATGGTCCCTAACGAAAGGTTCCTGGAGCACAAAAATCCTCTTTTACCTGGGGGGAAGTCAGCTGCTTTGTAATTCAGACCTTCGACAGAAAAGATGAAGCCTGCAAAATTATGAAGAATATTTGGCATTATGCATTCTGTGCATGTAAATGTTAATCATCCACATTTACCCTCCCAAACACCTAAAATAACTTTGAAGTAGCCTCTAGACACTGTGTGTCAATGTCTTGCTTATGGGTAAATTTGAACACCACATGCCCCATAGAGAAAATCTTAAAGGTAAGAAGTGGCCGAGTGGTTCAGCATTCCTCTTTTCTATCCTTCAGGTGAGCACTTGTGAGGCATCTTCTATATGATCCCTTATAGATTTCCAGAAATAATAACCCCTGGTGATCAATTTACAAATTTATGGTATTGTTGGCTTCTAAACTCAATGCCTGTTGAATTCTCTTCAGTATTCCATTCTCCATTACAAGTCCTCTATCACTTTTAAATAAATGACCTATATTCATATCTTAGGCTCCAGTTCACTGGGAAAGGATGCCAGTTAATATAATAAGATAATCATAACCTACTTTCACATGTGTCCTATTGAAAATATAAAGTCATGTTTTATATAAGGTCTTCGCAATATTCACTTCCCAAGCAGGGTCATTGGGCCTAAACTGCAAATATCTGCAAAGTAAGATTTACCTATAAAGGTGGGAACTCCCTGAGTTTGGTTACATAAAAAGAATATTAAGAAATAGATTCATATTTTGTACTTAGCATCTCTTTTTTATAGTTGGAAGAATTTCTTTTATAATTTCTTATAGGACAGCTCTGATGGAGATATGTTTCAGCCTTTGGTTACCTTTTTGTTGTTGTTGTTGTTTTGTCTTTTTGAGACAGGGTCTCAGTATGCAGTTCAGGTTGGTCCTGCACTCACGTTGTAGCCCAGGCTAGTCTTGAACTTGCAACAATTCACCAATCTCAGCCTCTTGAGTGCTGGGATTACAGGGTTGTGCCACCACACCCGGGAATATCTTTATCTCTCTTTCTTTTCTAAAAGATAGTGCTCCTTGCTATAATATTCTTAGTTGCCACATTTTCCCCTCGATTTTGTAAAAATATCAGGAAAGTCTCCTCTGGCCTACAAGGTTTCTTCTGAGAAGTCAGCTGTCAGATGAACTGGGTGAACTGGAATAGCTTTATGTGTTATCTGTTCCTTACTTTTGCTGCCTTCAGAATCTTCTCTGTAGCTTTCACATTGAGAGGTTGTATTAAATGTGACTGGGAACATTTGACTTTCCAATACTTGCATATTTGTATGTTTCTCTAGGTTTGAGGAGTCTTTATATTAGTCTTCAAAAAAATTCATTATTTTTGACATTCTTAAGTCCGTCCTGAACCACAATAGCATGAATATTTGTTCATTTATGCCATCCCCAAATCTCTGTTCTCCGTCTTCATTCCCCTATATTCTTTTTCCTTCTTTGTCTTCTGAATCTCTATTATCAGAGAACCTATCTTCAAGTTCACTAATTCTTGTTTGATCTCTTGTGATATTGATAACTTCTGTCAAATTGTTAATTTTACTTAGCATATCTTTTAGCTCAAGGATTTCTGTTTGATGCTTCAAAATTGCTCCCATCTCTGTTAAGTTTCTCTGTATTGAATTGCTTCTCTGTGTTCTCTTGAAGCTCACAGTTTTAACAGCTATTTTAAATTTTCTCTCCAAGTATTTATCCACCCTAGTTACTATCTAAACAGAGTCTGCCACCTTACTTCATCTAGTCAATGAGGTCATGAGTTGCTTAAAAAATCTTGATGCTAGATTTTCCACTGAAGGATTAGATTTTGTTTTAAAGTCTTCATAATGTGCATTTGTTTGTGCCTGTTTTCATTACATCTGCTTCAGACTGTACAATAACTCCAGATATGCAAAGTGTGTGTTTTATCTAGAGTTAATTTTTATGTCAGACATGTTGAATGAAAGGCCAAGAGGAAGTACTAGAAATCAGAATATAGTACATATCTACAACAAAATTATTATTTCTTTTCTTTTTATTCCACCCATAAGTTTAACCTCTTAGATTATGTCACAAAAGTAAAATTATTGTACCACAGAAACACATACAGTAAGTCCCTGATTTAAGAATGAGTTTGGTTTCAGGAGAACATTTCATTAGATTCATTCCTAAGTCCAACAAAGTGCATCGTCTACACCATTGGCACAAATATACAAAGTTCATTGAGTTTTGCTTCTTAGCAGTCCCCTCAATCTTACCACTGCTTTTCCTCTTGCTTCCAGATCTCCTGGGCTCCAGGTGAGTACTGTACTACCACACATCGTCTCATTTTGCAGTAAACACACAGAAGCATAACTGTGAAAATGTCCAGTAGACACACGAGCTACTTCTGCAATTTGTTGACCTCTCTGAGTGTTCTTAACGTGAAGTCGGTTCATATCTGTGAAAGTTTGTAACTCGAATGTTCATAAGTCAAGGACTTACTGTTTAGATCTTGTTAAAGTTAACCAGAATACAATACTGACTAGTGTATAGCTATAAAACAGAAAGCAAAATAGTATTCCATGCAGCAAAACACTTAATTCCTGAGGACATTCCACACTAATCTATGATTACACCCACTGTGATAATTGTAACCCTATGGTTTTAAGAACTTTTAGTGCTTTTCCTGATTTTTAATTGTATGATATGGTTATTCTGGTAGTAGGAATATATTCTCTATTAGTGTATAAAATAACTAAGTGCAGTCACTTCCAACAAATGTATTTGTCAACAAAATTCAATCAAAAATTTTAGTGATATTCAGTAGTACTAACACACCACATGAAATTTATATAAATTTAAGTCCAAAAGAATAAAGATTTCAAAAAATTGTTAACGAATATGATTTACTATTTTCACATTTTAAAAATTAATGAATCTTGTTTAAAATTTTATGAAATTTGAGGTCTGAACACTTCACATTTCAACTAGCTGGCTGTAAAATCTATGATTGACATTCTAAAATAATAAATACATTCCTTTCCATAGATGGCACATGTTGAAAGAAGGAGAGTATATTGAATTTATCATTCTATATGTGCATTAATCTACTGCAACTATTTTCTATCTCATTTATTAAAGCCTATGGCTGTAGACATTGAAAAGACTCATATAGTTGTTGTTTGTTTTATTTTGTTTACATTAGAACTTTGGACTCTGACCCTACAGGTTTGAGTATCTATTTTCTTATTTGCTATTTAGTCAACATACTTTAATGCTCTGCACTTGCCATGCATTTCATGTTGTGACTCCAAAAATACATATACTGAATCCTAAGCCCCTATAGAATGACACTTGCAAATGGGACTTTTGCTAGGCAATTAGTCATGGAAGTCATGAGTTCCAGGCTCTTATGATATAATTAGTGCAATTATAGGAAGATACACTGAAGTTCCACTTCATTTTTTGATGACCTCTGAAGGAAGAGGTCATGTAAGCACTCAAGAGAAGGACCCTTCTCCTGCACAAGGGTGGAGTCCTCATCAGAAGCTGACTCTGCTGGTACCCTGATCTTTTAACTCATCCAGTCTACAATGGTTTGTTATGGAAGCCCAAACAAAGACTACTTCAGATTCCTCATCTGTAAAATAGGGCAGCAGTAGTGCGCTTTAGCCTATGATGTTATTGAAAAATGAGAACAGCACTTAAAATGAAGTGAGAAGCAGAACATAAGCTAACTTTTTTTTTAACCTAGTAAGAGATTTGATGGTAAGCTCCTTCTTCAAACTTCATGTCTGTTCGAAGAGGGAAACACTCTCAGATTTGGAGTATTTCAAGGCTCTTATTTTCTACTGCAAAAGAGATATGATCATTACCTTCATGTTTTTCAGCCAAAAGAATTTGCAAATTCTGAGATCTATAAATAAAATCCCTTGAGTTTATCCTGAATATATGACTCAGAACTGAATTTTCTGATTCACTGTGTTTCAGCAGGTCAAACATGTTACATAAAAAAGAAAAAAATTCCAATAATAGTGAGCATGTGCAGTTTAAATGGAGCAAAGAGATGATTTTTTCTTAGCAATGTGTAGATTTTCACATGAGAAATAAAGAGATGCACCAAGCTTAATCTAAGCAGGAAAACACACAGGGAGTTGTGTGGGGTGAGATGGCTTATTATGGAACATCAAATCTGAAACCCTTGACAAAATGGCATCAGGCATTAAGTTATATTCTGGAGAGAGGATGCCACTGAATATACCTTGACAGTCCATCTGGTAAATATGAATGTTATTTAGCAGTCTATTTCCCAATGAGTGGCATGCTAACATCTCAATAAAATAAGAATGCAGGTCGAGTGTCAATCATTCCATGCTTCCTCAGTTTCTGAGGGACTTGTCTCACCTGCAATAGCATGGAAAAAATTACTCTCCTTCTGAGCAGATGAAAATATTAGAGCACCAAGTAACACTCCCCAGAATGCCCTTAATAAATTCAGTCTGCTTGGAAAGAAACTTGGCAAATGTTGGCTGACATTTTCTAAACGTATTAATTGAATGATCTCTTTTTTATATGTACTTTCCTTAGTATATCTGGTAGATGGAGAAACATTCCAATAGTTTTCACTCATCTTGTCTCTTGCTAGTCTTTTACAATGGAAGCTGGAATGTCAGTTACTTATGGTAGCTCTCTGACATCTGAGTATTCGCTTGTTAGTTTGAGCTAATGGACAAGGAGATGTCTGTTGAAGTAGTGGGATAAATGTGGAGATTTACTCTTGCATTTTACCTAATCCACAGGCCTTCTTGCCTTTAAAAGTGAGTTTGATACTTAACGTTGCATTACTCATTCTATGACCATGAGGGAGTTGGTCCCAGCCATATGTGACAAGGGTCAAAAGATGGACTTTCTCAGTAACATCATCAAAAATATACATATAATATATAAAATTTAAGTATGAGAAATATTGCCCAACAGACATTCAAATCATCCCTGCAAAGGAAATAAAGATAGAGTTAAAGAGCAGAAGCATTTGAGATAACAGAAGAGATTTGAGCCAGGAAACGAGGGCTTATAGAAGCTGAGCAAAATTAATGGCTAACTGCAGTCCAATAAATGGTGAAATCAGTTCTCAGTCATGCAAAGGGGATTTCTGAAAACAGCCTGAGAAGTCACAGAAGATTTTTTTCCTAAAATTCTTCTGGAAAAAAAAAAAGGCTGGCCAATACCTTGATTCTAGTTTTGTGATACTCAGAGAATCAACTGAGCCGAACAGATCTTTGACACTTAGCACTGTAAAATACTTGTATGTGTGGGACATTTTCCAAACCACTATGTTTGTAGTAACTTATTGCAGCATTAATGAGACAAATACTTTTGCCCAGAGCAATTTGTACAATAATCTGTGACAGACAATAGGGCATTCTAGTGAGTCAAACAATGACAAAAGCAAAATGGTAATAACAAATACAAACGAATATTTGGTATTTTGTATCAGGATTTGTTCTAAAACAAAAAACACTTTAGCAGACTGTTTCCCTCAAGTTTATGTCTTAGTAGATGTAATAGAAAATAAGCAAACACAAAAGAAAAGTATCTGTGCTATAAAGATAATTAAAATACAAGAATTTCAAGGAAAATCATTTTAAAAAAATTTAGATTATATGTTCAGGGAAGCTGTCTTTATGGAGGTAAGAGCTACGGAAATTTAAAGTTATAGAAAGGAAGAGGCTAATAAAACTTTTTGAGGACAGGGCAAAGACTTGCAATGATAGAAACAAACTAGAAACATTTGGTGCCAAGCAGGCAGAGCCTTAGCACAAAACAAAGAGATGATACATGGTATCTGGAAGAAAGGGAAGGGGGAGACAAGTGAGGTTAGGACCTCCTCAGTCATGGATAGCTGGTATTCTATTCTTAGGGTGATGGTTTGTAGGGGAAGTGAGCTAAACCATGTTTAAAATGATCACTGCAAGTAGGTAGCATCAGATTATTTTGGACACAGGTTAGGACTTTTTGAAGCATTTGTTGTGGGGAGGAATGTAAGAATATCATCAAGAAAAACTTCATATTTTTAATTAGAGCAGCTGCATGGATGATAATTCAGAAAATTAAGATGGGAAAGTACCGAGAAAGTTTAGCAGGTGGAGTGGATAGGCTGGAAAATCAATTCTGCTTTGGCTAATTTAATTTTGGGAAAATGATGAGCTAGTCTTAGGGCTGATTTGAATATCTACTGGGCAATATTTCCCATATTTAATTATAATACTTTATATTTCTTTTTTGGTGATTTCGTTAAACTACTTGTACATTCCTTCTTTTCACTGAGGAAAACCTATTTTTCCTTATAAAAATGTGTTTCAAATGAAAATGTGAGGGCAAGTAGACAAAAGAGCCAGTTTATGCAGTAGTCATACAAAAAGAAGGAAGTCATAAAAATAAATGCATTATGAAAAAAACTACTATTTTGACTTTTGGTTTCTATCACCTAACCAATGTTCTGAGCATACAGTGTGATTCCTTCATTACAATACAGAGGGAGGGCACAAAAGGAGAGTGAAAAGGGAGAAGTTAAGATATTAGTAAGTATTAATTTAAGTCACAGTCTTTACAAAATAAGACAAGGCCTTTCAACTCTTTAGTTCCTATTATTTGAAGAATCTTTTCCCCACTTAGGTGATTTATAGTGTATAATATTTACTATTTACTTACACATATTTACTATTCAAATATTTCTCACTTAGGGCCTATAATCATTGGGTGGTGTATGGCCTTTACTTTGAGAATATTCATATAGACCTAAATTAAATTAAATATTAAATTAATATGTGATAGGAGGAGAAGGCACAGTTAAAACCCACAGAACACTTGCATATTCCTGACACTTAAGCATTTAAAGGGCCAATACATTTTTTAAAGGAATTAGAAATTTATGATGCACCAGAAATTAAAATGATACTTATATGTTATCATATGTAAGCCAAAAATATTGAGCTAACCAACCACTTGTTTGCCATTATGATGTCAGTCCTGCACTCCTAGTCTGTCAAAGTGAGTTTTTCTGTAACACTTCGGGCCAAAATAAAAATAATGTTTGGCAGAAAAACACTTCCTCATGTAATCATTGTTTAAACCATGGATGTATTTTGTCTATGATCTGCTTCTCCAGTTACTTAGCCAAGCTTAGGGAAATATCAAAATAGTCTCCTTCTGTAAGTTTGACCCATGCCATCTCTTCTCTTATTCAGAAAGCTTTTCACATAATCTATTTTCCAGGGGTATCTCTGTAAAAATTGAGAATACGAGGCCATGTTAACCTTGTTTAATATAAAATTTCTGGGTAGATTATGTTAGAGGAGAGAGTTAAAATATTTGAAAGCACTTAATTACACCTTCCTTTTAAGAAATGATCATGAGATCATGAGCTTATATGCTTGGGCAACTGGAACAGGGAATCTGGGTCTGGTGAATCTTGCTACTCAAATATTTTACCTGAAGTCAATAATTCAATAAGAAACATAATAATTTGGTCTCAGTCTCCCTCTCTCTCTGTCTCTCTCTGTTTGTCTCTCTGTCTCTCTATCTGTCTGCCTCTCTCTATCTCTCTTTCTCTCTTTGCCTCACTCTGTCTCTCTCTTTCTCTCTCTCTCTCTTGTTCTCGGCACTATCTCAAGTCTTACTCCATCCCATAGGTTTGAGGAATTGCTAACTATATTTGCTAATTATAAGTGATTAAGCTGACCATGTAGTGGACCTGTAATTCCAGTACTAAGTAGGCTGATGCAGGAGGATCTCTGTGAGTTTAAGGACAGACTGGACTACATAGTGAATTCAAGACCAGCCTTAACTATATAGCAAGACTTTGTCTCATAAAACAAAAGAAAATAAAACTCATTAAAACAGCTAATTGGGAAGGTCTATAGCTTCATCAAAAGGGAAGTAAAGTCTCATTCATTCTGCTGTTTCTGGAACATTTGCACAGCAAAAGCCTTTTAAGCTTCTCCCAATAGAATTGGTGAACTAATGTGGCTGGTTACATCTTAACAAGCCTAGGTATCAATCTTAACTTTCCAGTTACTTTGCAATGTGTAAATTAATAAATCAATCAAGGCTTATGTAAGCACCACAATTTAAAAGACTGGAGTCAGCAGTCCTTCCAGACTGAGCCCTTATTCTCTACTTCAGTTTCATCAGAAAAGCCCTCTATCTGAAGAAGAGGGCTTTTGAAAACAGTGGGTGGTATGTGTAAGAAGTATCTGCCCTGTCAGGAATGAGGGGTAACTCATTGTTTGCACTGGGCATTTGAATCTTGAAACCTACCATTTCATCTAAGATTTTCTGTTTAGAAAATTCTACACGTGGAAACAACAGCCAAATCTCTAATAGTGTTTGATTTTATATTTGCAACATGTACATGTGTTTATTTTTCATACAGCTGACTAATTTTTGCTCATTGTTGAATATAATGGAGGCTGTGTATTATCTTTTAATGCTCTTAATTATTTTCACTTTAGCTTACAGATACATATCTTTCAGGGACCTGTACTTATTTCTAGCATCTGCATCATTTTTCTATTCCCTATCCAAGGGTGAATCCAATATAATATCTCTATATATGTTTGCACACATTTTGTTTGATATAAAAACATATTTCCCTAGCAATCACAATAGGTAACAAAGTTGAAAGTGAACTATGCCTCATAACACCATCGTAAGTTAACTCAGACTGTTTGTTCATCAGCAAACAAATTTGCTGTGCAAGAGACAACAGCAAAATATCAAAGTATGAAAAATGAACCCTTGTTGTGTTTTAAAATCAATTGGCAGAAAATCGATGACCTCTGGTATAGGAACTCTATGCTCAGCTCTAGAGACCTCAGTATTATTGCAATGGATTCACAAATCTTGAAAATAAATATTTGTTCAATCAACAAATGAAAACATCATTAAGACTAGTCTTTTACTGGGTTTAGCACATGGCTACGTATTTCACAGTAGCTCTCAAAATGGGGGATTTGAACCAGCATCACCCATCTGACTTGTGAATGTACAAACATAATTGCTTATACTTCACTTCAGATGCACCATACACGAAATAACGTAGATGGGGCCTCGACTTCTTTCTTTTCAAAGGCCACCATTTAATTCTAATGCCCATCAAAATGTTTCCAACATGTATTTTGTAAGAGATGTAAAGGAAGCACTACTTTGGCATCAGGGTTAGTCAAGTAATTTATCCTAATGATATTATGGTATAATTACAGATTGTGGAAGTATCTAAAGATATATCCAATTGGATATTTATCATAGTTATAGTTGTAATAAAAAACAGTTGCTTATAGTTGTAATAAAATGATGAAGTGATTAATTTTTATATAAAGAGTAAAACATGTGAGATATTAACAATTAATTATTTAATAAAAGGAATTTTAAGTAGTAAACCTAAGAGTACCATAATTTTTCAAATGTATACAAATCCAAAACTAAGAGTTAAAATAATCAAAATTTTTAAAGCCATACCTGTGTCTATGTTCATGAATTTCTAAAATTTTCTTTCTCAGAGATTTTGTCAAGAGTTCTAAATTGATGTGTGTATGTGTACACAAATATGTGCATATATGCACATCCACAAACACATGCACACATATATGTGTTTACATACATATATATACATATGTGTGTGTGTGTGTGTATAATTGTCTTTGATTATAAAATTTGGACAATGTCTATTAAGAAAATAAGAACAGATATAAACATAAAAATAAAGTTTATTACTCACTCGTGTTATCACATGTGCCACTCTTCACGTTAGGCCCCATGTCCACTAGGTAATTTTGCTACCATATTTACATTTGAGTAGAATAAAGCAAGACAATGTTCACATGGAAATGAAAATTACACTTTACAAATAATGTGGATACAGAGTACCTGAGTTTGGGGGCTTTTTTTGTGAGCTTAACTTTTCATTAAAATAATGCTAATTTCACTTCCATGATATTCTTGAAGTTCTGTTTCCACAAGTTTGTTTATCCTTTTATTTATGCATTATAAAGAAGAAAAATAGACAGCAGAATTCAATATGTAGTAAAGGGGTTTTCAGATTTTTCTTTGCATTTTCTAACACATGATATTTTAGATACTTTTAGCTATCAATTTTTTTTTTTTTATGAATGAACTCTAGAGAATTCTGATTACTCTTTTGTGGGGTCTATGGCCATACTACCCTGAACACGCCCGATCTCGTCTGATTACTCTTTTGCGTGCCAATTCATTGCATGAAAACTACAGCTTACGATTTTCTGTTCTTCTACCCTTGAGTACGTTTTAATACTGGGAAGAATGGACCATGGATGTAACTTCAAATGAATGAAAGCCTGTACGATTCTTCACAAATAACAAGTTCTGTCCCCAGGTGCCAGATACATAGCTATGTTTTCCTTTGGCAACAAATAAAAGTGAGCTACTATTTCCAAAACATTAAATAAAAAATGATTTCCCTGGAGAAATAATAAACTACCTGTAAAACAAAGAACATAGTTAAAATTCAAAGAGATTATTTGAAGTTTGAAGTTTTTCCTCTTTCCTCATGACCTCTCCAAGCTATTTTTGTTTTTCTGCTCCTTGAGATGATGACAGAGGACAAATATTGTTTAGCTACCCAAATTAGTTGACAAATCTCAGACACAATGATTAGAAAACAATCACGTTTTCTTACATTTTGGTTGTCAAAGTGTTACCCATATTTTCTTTTTTTTCAAATTGAGTCAAGTATTAAAATAATTAATTTACTTAATTTAATAAACAGGAAAAATATACTGTAGGATAAGCATATCATTGATCTCCAACAGTGATTAAAACATAATACAGCTGTCAATGTGGGATAGTGGATTCTGTTGGAGCCAGTTATTTCTTTTTTTTTCAGTGAATTTTGATTATATATATAATATATATAGATAGATTTTATATATATAATATGTACTGATTATATATATA
Source organism: Dolichotis patagonum (assembly GCA_004027295.1). Taxonomy (NCBI): domain Eukaryota; kingdom Metazoa; phylum Chordata; class Mammalia; order Rodentia; family Caviidae; genus Dolichotis; species Dolichotis patagonum. Next base: position 74,827 of record PVJX010001490.1, on the reverse strand, counting down.
ATATATATATTGATTATATATATATATAATATATATACCTGATTTGTTGTTTTGCAGGACTAGTCATCACACTCAAGGCCTTTCACATGATAGGCAGGTCCTGTACTAAGAAGTAGCAAATCTGCTGAGCATAAGACAAAGATCTGAGTCCTTAGTAAATACAATATTAAAAATTCAGAAAAGATTCAGCAAACTATAGGAGATTTTAAGCCTCAGTTCATCTTGGTAGCTTTTCCTTTATGCCCTTACTGGTATGTGGCGGAATGTCCCAGATAACTACAGGAGATGATTTAAACAAAATTATAACATAAAAGATGTGAGTCCTTTCCTCACTCCTTAACTTTGTTGCCTTAGATCTCCCTATGAGTGCAACATAATTGTTAACTTCTCTAATATGCTGTTAAACGGGACTTACTTCAAAAGGAAAAATGCTCACACATTCTAATTATTATGATATTTAAGACAGCATTTTAACCTATTTTCAAAAGTTTATTTGCTGCAAATTTAAAACTGATTATAATTACAATTCCTCACTGTATTATAATCTAGTGTTCATGTACTAATCCTTATTATATTGCCACGAAATTCCAGAAAGCATATCAGAACTATTTTGTGTTTATTCTAAATATGCTAGATAAGCCATTAGCATTAATGTAACTGAAGCTTTATTATTTTTCTTCTCAGAAAGAATGGAAATGAGTTTATTTAATGTGAGATGATGGTTTCATATAACCATTAGGATATGATAACGTTGAAAATTTCTAAAGACCTTACTAGGAAAAAAATTGCTAAATTTCTATGCAGCTGAAATATGTGGGCTTCAATGATATGGTTGCAGCAGCTAGTTTGATTTAGTCTTTTGCAAGAATTAATTGAAAGAATGCTACATTCTGTAATCTTCCTACTCAGACCACATTAGAGAGTATGACATATTCGATCTCTGAATATTCCTTCTGTAAATTTCTACAGAGCCTTCCTGTAATTAAGCTTGGGTAGTCTTTCCACTGGAAATCTTAAAGTATGTTACGAATAACAAGTTTGCAAATGCCTATACCTAGAGCCACTGAAACACACAGATAAGGAGATGCTACAGGCTAACACCTCCCCACACACGCTCACACAAATGCAAATACACACAACCCCCCCAAAATCTTTTTTATTTCTTTATTCTTTACCAAAGTATTATAAAGACCCAGATGTGACGGCACACATCTGTTATCCTGGCTATTTAGGAGGCTGTGGCAAGAGAACTGCAAATTCAAGACCAGGGTGAGCAACTTAGTGAGTCCATGTCTCAAAATATAAATAAATAAATAAACAAATAAATAAGGGAGGGAGGTTTGGCTCAGTTGTAGCATTCCCTTGGTTTCAACCTCCAGTTCTATCAAAACAATAGCAGAAAGAGCAACAATAAAAAGCAGGTGAAAGAAAGCATTTCCTGACCATACATGAGTCACAGACTTTGAAATCAGAAATACTCAGGTTTGAATCCTGGCTCTACCCTTTAATTCTGACGCACTGACACTGATGATTCTGGGATTATTCACCCGGACATTAAGAATAGTAGCACCTCTTATTGTGTGGCTGGATGGCTGGTAATATCTTTGCAATTTCTAAAGATTAACCTCTTTAAATTAAAATATGTAAAAACACAGAACAGCATTTTTCAAAGTGGCAAAAATACCACCTACCTTCCATTTTCTTGGTATGAGACACTTTCCACTGAAAGTCCCGATGAGGCCACTGGCAGGATTCGGTAGGAAAATAAGAGACAATATTGTTAAATACTTTATACTTCAATCTTAAAGTTAAATGATTTTTATATTTAAACTGAATAGACCCCTTTAGAAAAGTATTTATAAAACAAATCCTCTTTTAAAATCAAAGTCATTACTTCTCCTTTTTACTATGCAGTTCTCCAAAATGCCTTCAAATCTTTGTCTTATTTACAGGGCTATATCTTTTCAATTATTCTTTAAAAAATTAAAACAAAATACTTGCAAAGCTCAGGCAAAACCCATATCTGACTATCAGCAACCACGGGTGGATCTTTTCACGACCTAAGCTTAAACCTCGAGTCTGACCAGCATAAGTTGAGACTGTGGCCCTGTGTTCTCGCTTGTGACCATGGCAAACTGCCCATCCACTATGCTGTTTCTTGGTCTTTGGTGACCCTACAACATCTTCTATGGCCTTCTTGCAGTTTGTCTGGGCCCCAGATGCAATCACTGTTTTCATGTCCATCACCGTAAATTACTTTTGCTTTTTCTGTAAACTCAATGATAAAAGAGTGATATGATATATCCTCTTTCGTGCATGGCTTCCGCTAATAACATTCAAGAGTTTTGCCCCAATTGTTTCCTCTATCTGTACTTCAATCTTTTTCAATCATGAGTACTATTCCATCCAGTGGATGAAAGCAATTTCTTATCCATTCTCCCATTGATGGATAACTGTGGCTCCTCTTTCCTATCCAATTTTTGTATTTTATGTACTTTCTTCCATAACTATATTGTATAGATACAAGATTTTATGTATTTTGGGCAAAATTCTAGCATTGGAAGCGCCACAGCATGGAGTAGAAGTAGTTGAACTTTATGAGACACCGCCACCTGGTTTGAGGAGAGAGAGCGCACATTTTCTGAGTATTTCCCAAATTCAGACATGAGGCTATTCACATGGATCGTCTGATCTAATCTTGTAACAGTGTGAAGCAAATGATATCTTTATCCCTGATTTTCAGAAGTGTAAATTGAAGTTTTGAGAGGTTAGGAAGTGTGCCCAAATCGCACTGTTACTAACTCTGCTGTGAGCATTTGAAGCCAGGATCTTGGATAGAAGATAAGGCATAAACTACAAAGGAGAAGCAGACCCTGTACCCTAAAGTGGAAAGAACTGGAAGGAAATTTCACAGTTCTCAATTAGAACCTGTGACACAGCCTAAGTTGTTCTCAGTCAAATAACCTAGTGGCTTGGAAAGCGATTTGTTTTTATACCTAGAGAATGTTCCCATTTCCTCCAAGTTACCCTTGACTAGTGACACGCTAAGGCCCGAGAAAGCGCAAGCTGCAGTGTTGCTTCATTCTGCAGCCAACGGAGGCAGTTCCTCTGTCTCTGCTATTTTGCACAGGCCAGCTCGCATCACCACTACCCTACAATTAACCTATCTGAATTAAGCTTCCAATTACCATCTAAGGAAACTGGCAGAACCTTTTGGGTGTTCTCCATCAGGGGCTGAGTTGAGCATGCATTTACATGTAAATGGCCTTCTTCTCTCCTCCTCAGCCTGCTAATACACTATTCTGCACTGCCTCCCTTGCTGTGCTACACACATATTTATAATAGGAAAATTCCTGTGGTGGAGGGGAAAAAATTAAAGTAAAACTACCAATTTAAAAATAGCCTTTGGATAAAGCAGCTTACCCTTTTCTTTCCATTTATGCCGTTATTCAATATATATTTGAGTGCTTGCCGGATACCAGAGGATCTGAGAGCTATTGCTGATGATGAAGAACAGGAGACCTGTCCTCAGGGAGCTTCCTGGATCCTTGGAGAGCCAATTGTAAAATTAATGCTTAAATGGATGTATTTTCTTAATATTTTAAAGTATCGAATTGTGATAATCTCAGGGAAAGGAAGCAGTTAGTAGAGGACTCTGACCGAAGCTGAAGCCAAGAGATCTCCCTAAGGAAACTTCCAGGCAGGCAACTGCCTGAGCTGTCAAAATGGTGATACTAATAAGGGTTTGCTGTGACTGAGCACTCGCTGTGTGCCAGGCGCAGCCCAGCACATTTTACAAGGACAGAATACCCAGCTTCCTGAGGTGAGAACTGTGGTTATCTCCTCCATATAGACGCGAATGTGCAACTAGGATTCAAATGAGGCTGTCTGATTTCATAGTGTGTCTAGTGCCAAATAAATATGGTTGATGTTACTTTTAATTTCCAAAAGTTATTTCAAATGGATTGAGGAGCTCATTGATATATTACCCCTGGGTTCAATCCACAGCCACCAAGTACTTCTTATTATAAAGTATTCTTCATTTAACTTGTGCTAATTAATACTTTATTAGAACATTGAATTTGTTTCTTACTGAAAACATGTTAAAATATTTACTATATGCACAAAATCTTAATTTATTAGCTTGCTAATGTGTGAATTTACTTTAAAAAAATATCAATCACTGATGACTGCCAGGACTATATGTAATGTTTTCTCCCAGCCTTCTTTGAACAATTTTTAATAACCTTTTCACATATATATTCTTTGTCAGCATCTCACTAAATCACTACAAATTCCCAGGCTGGGCTCAAACTTGTGATCTTTCTGTATCAGCCTCTCTCAGTAAATGAAAAATTTAGGTAAAGGGAAGTTTAGTGGTTTGCATATGGTCATTAGGTAGAAAGCGGGAATAAATGGCAGTATATGCCAGATTTATGTGGATTGCTACAACTAATGAGTCTGTTTCATTTTAGTATCAGTGCATAACTGATCTCAAAATAAGGCTGTGCAAATACTGCTTCTCAGTCAGATTTCCCCTTCTTTGATATCCCCCTTAATGGCTAGCACAGGCCTTGTGCATATTTCAAAATAAATAAATTCTGATTCAATGAATAAGATGAACCAGGAAATTTTTCCAATGTCTTTGCCTTGGTCATCCATTTACCAAGCAATTTTCTTATGATTATTTTTTGTTTTATTTTGATAGTGAGAATGAGTTACCCTGAGTGTTAAAAGACATATTTATTTGGATTTGTTCAAAGATTTGCAGTGTATATTTATTTTATTTATTTAATTTATTTATTCACTTACTTTATTTATTGTGATAGGGCCTTGTTTTGTAATTCAAACTGGTCCTAAACTCACTATGTGGCCTCCAGCGACCTATAGCCCGTAATAGTACTCTTGCCTCAGCCTCCTGAGAGGTAGGCGTATAGGCCTGTGCACTACTTATTTATTTATTTATCTTAGAACTGCACATTGAACTCAGGGCCTCTGCTCTGCACTACAGTCACAGTCCTTTTTATTTTTATATGTCTATTTTGAAACAGAGTCTCACTAAATTACTAAACTGTCCAGGCTGGGCTCAAATTTATAAGCTCCCTGTCTTGGACTCTAAGAATGACGGGATTACAGGTCTGTGCCATTATGTCAGGCTGGCAAATCTGTATAATTACTTTGTCATGCAGTCTGTTTCTTTACAATTTCAAAGGGAAGAGGCTTGTAGCAACCAACCATGAAGTTCATTGTGATCCTTTGACTTTTTCATTCGACATTTTCCAAAATCTATCTTTAATTTCCCTCTGTACTTAGATATCTCTCTTCCCTTGCTTTAGTTTAGTTTAGAAAAAAAAAAAAAAAAACATTTTCCAATGCTCAGATGTCAGGGCCCATGTGCCTATGTGTGCCACAGGTTTGTCACTCTGTTCGATGACATGGCCATGGCTAGTTCAAATCCACAGTACCACTGTCCACACAGACACCCTCATGCCTGTCACACGACGTGTCCTGATGTGAGGTGCAGAAAACAGTTCTGCAGCAGCTGCCACTGACATCTCTCTGGAAGCAGCTGGCTTTCATAACCAGCCTCTAGGGAGGTTTAAAAACTGCAGGTAATGGAGCTGATGCTTTGTATTCTGCCTTCAGTGGCTCACTGTGCTGGCTTCCTCCTCCTCAAAGTACAATTTCAACTCCACAGCCTGTTCCTAAGTGTTGTCTTTTACTTGGCCTCACATCAGTTCACCATCTAATCCAGCTCAGAGATTTTTCATTAGGTTTCATTACAGGACATTACAGCTTTCCTCGCACGGCTGTGCTCTCCATGGAGACTTTTCAGTTGACACTGTGTCGGGAAGTCAAACGAGCCAAAATGCAGTGACAGTGGCACCTTTACCATGTCAGATTTTCAAGCCAAATAAAACTGAAAAAGTTGTGTTTATAAATTTGAACACCTTCAGAGCTGTAACGTTACCTTATGAGAATAATGATGTGATAACAGTAAACAATAACACAAACTATATGGTTTGGGCAAATCTAGTTGTAGACATATTCTTTCAGCACTTATTTTATTACTTACCTGTGCAAGACACAGATGTCAAAAGGAAATATAATTAATTATCTTTACACATCTTTGGTCATTGAACACAGCCCAGTGACTGTATAGTTGAGAATATGTGGCTAAATCATTATCAGGATTTTATACATTCTTCTACATAAAGAAAGATAATGTTTATAATATTTCTAGAATAGCATCCACAGAGCTAAAGGAGAATTTAGTAGCTTGCTTCACCGATGGCCTCCTTTGTGTCTTCCTTAGAACTAGTCATGCAGTATTTTCCTACCCAAAGACTACATTTTCAATTTCCAGAATAAAATAATGTTGACTAACATAAAATTGCAGTAAAGATTTCCTCAGTAAGTAGAGCTATTTACTACACATTGTGATAAAGCAAAGCTACCTAAGTATTGCATTTCATCAACTGTTATCTCCCCTTCAGTTCCTTTTCTCTGTCTCTAGCTACTGTTAGCTCTCTATTTCTCTGTCACTTTCCACCCCTGCTCCTTACTGACACCATTTCCTTTTATTCTGACTGCTTGCTTCCTTCCTCATCCTTCATTTTGTAGCTGCGCCCTTGGCTCAAGGGAATCTCTGTTCTTATATAACGCACTGCGTTGCCCCCTTTAGCCATCTGCTTAGCACTGGTAGTCCCAACAGTCTCCCCAGTGTTAAGAGAAACCCTCTTTCTTATCCCTCAACGTCTTCAGAACTCAAGAGATTTTCCTGATGCAGATGTTAATCATTTTCTGGGTTTTTTTTTATATCTTTGTCTGGTTCCTTCCACTCCATATACTTTTAAAAAGTGGAATGATACCAGTTAATCCACATAATTCAGTGAGTAACTACTTGTAAGTGGTGGCATAATTAAAAAAACTATAACATACAACTGCAAATCACAAACCTATGGATGCCCATGTACCCCAATTTACTTCTTCTTCACTAGTGAAACTATCATTTGGGCAATACGACTGTTAGTCTATGGAAATTTCTATATTGGGAATTATTCAATACTAGATGTTGGAGGATACAAGTAGAATTTTTACTCTGCTATCCTGATAAATGATGAATTGATATTTCTAAACAAAACTTTATCCCAGGAAGAGAGCGTCATAGTATAGAAATACAGTTTTGTAAACTGTAACATTTTAAAATATCCGTTTTATATTAATTTCAAAAACACAAGGCTAGATCTTCCATTTGTTTAAAAGTAACCTTTATAATTTCTGAAATAGTGCAAAAACTACAACACATTAAGCTGGCTAAGTTAACTCATACTAAATTGAACACTGTAATCTAATACAACAAAGATATTTTTATTTCCCCAAAGAGACATGCCTTTCTCATTTCCTAAATCATACTTTTTGACTTAACAAACTTCTGGTGTGGATAGAAACAAGATGCTTTCATTGTACTGTAAAGTGTAAAAAAAATTAAAATTAAAAAACTGTAAATAACTCTAAACCAAGCTGTGTGGTATTTTTTTTCACAGCTGGAATACTAGCTTTTATTACAGCTCAACTGGCATTGCAAATTAAAATTCATCTCTGTTTGTTAAACTGCTACTTAAAATGGCTTCCGCCAACTGTTACAGTTGAATATTATGTTGTCATTTATGCATTTAGTGGGAATGGCTCAATAGCATGAATATTTCAAAACGAGTACACAGAAAGCACTTTTTCCCCCATTGGTTTTCAATAGTTTACTAATTAAATTCTGCTTTGAGTTCTTGGTCAGAGTTGGATTAATTTTCATTGGTGATAAGGCAGCTGTACACTTAATTAATTAAATGGGCCTTATAGGTGCATCATAGCTGTAATGTCTGCTTATAACCAAGAAAGTCCACTTTGTTATTAATTCTCTGTTATATTATCCTTCAAATTTGCCGCTTATTATAATTAAGGACTTCTTCAGCAACAAGTCAACTCCCCCATACAATAAATGACGTGTTATCAAAACCCCCAAACAGGATTTTTTGGTATATTTTAGCATTTATTCTTACTGAACACAAAAATGCAGATTATATTGAATGAACTTCACTGGAATGTTCTCAAAAGCTAAGGTCATGTATGTATCTACAACTGTGTTTCTCTTATATATTAATGAAATAAAGCAAAGAGAATGCACTGTCATAATGTATAGGCATACAAATTTAGCTCATTACACCTTCTGTTAATAACAATAATTATTACAGTGGTCCCCCTTTATTCATCACCTTACTTTCCATCTTTTTACTTACCAATTATAGTACAATGAATAATTAAGGTATTTTGAGGAAAGAGGAGAATACATTCATTTAAACTTTAGTACTATTTATTTTAATGACTGCTTCATTTTATTATTAGTCATTGTTGTTAATCTCTTATTGACCTAACTGATAAATAAACTTTTTCATAAGCAGGTACATACAGGAAAAACAGTATACATGGCTACTGTATTTTGAATCCAGAGAGTATGAAAGGCTTGACCCTCAACTTGGTGCTTTTGAACAATGATGAAAATCTCTTAAGATCTTGGGCATACTTAGAGGTTTTAGGACACTCAAGATGTACCACTAACAGAAACTGTGGGATGGCCGTCTATTACTCTCTCTCTCTTTCCTTCCAGGCTGCCATGAGGTGATTACCTTGCTCTGTATTTGCTCTCTGTCATAATGTACTACCTCCCTACAAATTCAAGCACAAATGGTAACAAACCATGGGCTGAAACCTTCAAAACTGTAAATAAAACAAACCTTTTTCCAGTTTTAAGTCAATATAGCAATGGAAGGTAAACAGGTGCAATAGAGCTTAGCACTATCCATGGTTTCAAATATCTACTGGGGTATTTTGAAATTGTCCCCCACGGATAAGGAAGGGCCCTTTAGGAACCTTGCCTGACATCCAGACAGATTAGTCACCCACTTATCTGAGTTACTCAATATCTCCTCCATCATTCCGTTGTTACTCTCACTATAATCAATGTTAAATTTTGCTTATGCATCTGTCACAGAATGAGGATAGTGAAATATATCCTCCTTTTCATTATACCAAATTTCCTGGGGCAGTTTTATGTGTTCCATAGGCACCTTTCATTATTAAAATACTGTGGTAGTACATTTATGGCTTGTCTGACTCATAAAGGGAAATAATAACAGCATAACCAGGTTCTGTGAAAACTCCCTCTTCTTACTGAAACTTGGAGTCATGTTTCACAACTGTTTATTTCCCACTTCAGTAGCCTCCTTTCCTGAGCTAATAGAATGCCTTAGATCACAATTTATTTAAAAATAAAAGTTACTTCATGTTCATTATTTCTTTTTTGATATTCATACATTAACTTCAAATTAAAAGAGAATAATGTTTTACTCTAAGTCCTATATTTTAAAAAGGAGTTAGGATCAAAGAGATAGGGTCACTATTTTCCTTCAGAAAAATAAAAATGTGGTTACAATTAACCATTATTTTGCAGGGTCATCAAAATTTTGCAATTCATCTCTTGCTTTACAGAACAAAGAAATTCTGCCTCATTATGTAGGTTGTTTCTTAAAGGATCAGATTCTTCGTAAGTACTTAACACTGAGAAGGGCACAATACATGTCTTAGTTATAACCCATTCATTTTTAAGTATTTTATTCTATAATACACTAAAAAAAGATGACAAGAAAGGAAAGACTGCTTTGTGATAGTTTTACAGCCAGCAGTAAGAAAAATGTTAACCTTTTCTTCCTTTAATATCTCACTAGAACAACATTTTTACCCGAGATTTATCCCCTTAGCTATCTTAATCACACTTTATGTTGTGAATTCCAAGGAGGTGAATTTGATGTCCTTAGTAAAATGTCATCTGTGTGACAGTTCATTTTTTACTTACTGTTCATACCTGAACAATTGTGTCTTCTATTTTTCATAGTGTTTAATATTAGAGAAACTGAGGGAAACAAAAATTAGATGACAAACTGAAGTTTACTAGAAAATGGGAGAAATAACTTATTAGATGACTCTGGAACCATCATAATGATAGAACCAAGAAGTGATATTCAAGGCAAATTGATAAAGGATGGTAATGTTAGCAAAACTATTATTTACAAAAGGACATTAAGCACTGATTGCATTTCATTTTTAAAGAAAAGCATATTTGCCTTAAGCTTTGTGCAAATGAATTTATCAGCATTAGTTGTTTTTACAAATAGGCAATTGTTTTCCTACCTATTACATTTTATCAAATTTAAAAAATTGTCAGTTTTACTGCCAACAAACTGGAGTATATTATGTCCAACTTTGGAGGGTTTTCTTTATTTCTTCCCATTTTTTAAAGACTGAAATAAATCATTTTGAGGAGTTTGCTGTAACTTTGTAATTTCATAAAGTCAAATAATCTTCTCACATATGAAAGTTAAAAACAAAGAACATTCTACAGTTGAGACAAAGGGAAATTATTGCTTTATTAAGGATTATAATAAATGTAGTTTGAATCTGAATTGGGACTTTTATATGATTATCTTTAAGGTATATTAGATAAGCATTTTCAAGTGTGTTCTTTGAAGTGTTTTCTCTTACCTCAATATGAATTCGTAACAAAATTTCACATCATTTCTAAGTGCTATTGAAAGAAACCATATCAACACAGAGAGGAAAGAAAGGAGTTATGCGCACATGCCCACATGCACGCACACACACATGCAAGCTGACAAGTTCACATCCAAATTTGTCAAAGAAATGGTCAAACTTGATACCAAAATGCCATGGTGCTAGAAACAATTGCCACCACAGTTGACATAAATTCTTTTTTAACTGCCACATCCCTCTAGGACTCCACTGATTTTTCCCATGCTATTATCCACCCATTCATTAGTTCATTCATACATTTAATGAATCTCTTTGCTATTATAGTAATTTTGCTAATGGAGCTTACAGCAGTGAAGGCTTGATTAATAATCAATGCACATTTACAAATTGTGGGAAGAATCTGGAACACAGGAAGAGGGCCTTATGAAAATAGATCACAAAGAGATGCAACCCAGTATGAATGTAGAAAAGAAGGGCAAAGTCAAACCTACCTTACCAAAAGCAGTGGTATTAAAAGCTGAGTTTTGTGTATTATGAACTCTATAAAATGGGAACCCTTAGTCAACTTATGTATTGAACACCTGAAATGTAACTAACATGAGTAAGAAACCAGATTTTTAAACTAATTGATTTAAACAACCATATGTGGACAACACAGTAATAGACATGCTCAAATATTCATCTGTTCCATACATGTGGTACTCCTCTACTTTTTGGAGTTACACATACCATTGAGTTTTTCCAAAATAAATATTTGCCTACTTAAAAATGTAACCTAGGAATACAGTGTGGTGTTATATGCACTCAGGAAGGGAGACCAAGATATGAGAACTGCTCTGAGTTTGAGGCCAGCCTGGGATTCAGGGTGTTGTGGTTTGCTCAAGTGTCTCCCCAAAGCCTCATGCAGTCATGGAGCCAGCTGAGTCTAGCATTTGTGATTGGTTTGCTATCTAGCATTAGGATTGGTAGTATGAATGTTACTCCCACCCAGGGTTGGGTAGCTGGTATAAACTATAAGGGAGAGATGGAGGCTTCCTCTTTTGCTCTTTCACAGTTGTTGCTCACAGCTGCCATAAATGGTTGCCCCTCAGCCATGCCACTCTGCCTTGGAAGCAATGGAATATCGACTGAAACGTCCAAAAACTGTAAGCTAAAGCAACCTTTCCTTGCTCCACTTTGGGTGTCATGTACTTTGTCTCAACAAAGAGAAAAGTAATCAAGATGGAATTTGGTACCAAAGAAGTGAGTTGGTGCTGTGACTATACCTGACCACATTGTTCAAGAGCCTTTGGGAAGAGCTTGTGGTAACAGTTTATACAGATTTGGCACTATCACCTGAAAAGAGAAGCCCTGGAACAGCTTAGGCTGTTCTGTATGAGGGATTCTGGTCAGAGCTCAGAAGACCAGAAAGCTGATAGAAAGCCTGCTGGTAAAGACCAAGCTCTGGAGATTATTGCTGGGAAAAAGTACTACATTGGTTATTGGACTCTACATGACAAGTGTTACTGCTTGGCTGAAAGTTTGTCTGCATTTTGTTTGTGTCCAGAGACTTTGCTTAAAGCTGAGATTAAGGGCAGTGGATTTATTAATCTGGCAGAAGAAATTTCAAGGCAGTCAAATATGGAGTCCATGGCATGGCTATTTTTGGGGATTTTAGCCAGATTTATGTTGTGAATCAAGAGCAAAGAGTGCAGCAGGATGATTTAAAGAGTTGTGAGTTTGTCCAGAAAACTGTGGACTGTAGAGATAGATCTGAGAACTGGATTACGGAGAAGGAACAGAAAACTAAAAATGATGGCCTGTGGGCATCACAGAAAGAGGTAACAGGTATCCACACTGTGCATTCTCAAAACTACAAAAGTGCAAGACTTTGCTTGGAGGAGAAAGCTGCAGAATGCCATGTTCTAGAGTGGTGACAGAGGCCACACAAGGTTCTAAGATGACAGCAGCTGCACCAGGTTCCAGAATGGCAGCAACATAGAGAAGCTGATCTTCCTAATCAGTTTCAGAGAGCTCAGAAATCCAGACACTCGATCTCCTCAGCCAAAAGAGAGGAAAGCCTGGCTACTGATCCAGCTGGCAGCAGATCTTGGCAGCACCCACATGGCACTGGTTTTAGTTGTGTGGAGAATGCGTTAGTTCTGAAGTTAAGGCAGCTTCCACTCCAATTTCAGAGGGCCTGGGAGGCCAAGCTGTGTGTCCCTAACAGGGCAGTGTGTGAAGCTGTGAGTGTGAAGCCGAAGGTGCAGTGGAGACCCCGGAATCTGGAAAAGTCAGGAGCATGGATCATCTAAGGAAAGCTGCAACGACTGAGAAGAGTGGCCTTAAGAGAAGCTGAGGGAGCTAAAAGCCCTGGAAGTGCTGTGGGAGTAGAGTCACTCAAACCTTTTGGAGCTCACACCCAGATTGTTTCAGTTGCTGACTGGAGCTCCAGGACTTAATGCTTGCCCTGCTAGATTAGATTTTGGACTTGTTTTGGTCCCATTCCTTGTAACCCCTTGTTGGTACCCTTTGTAATGGTAGTGCTTGTCTTGTGCCATTGAATGTTGGAAATGTTTAACTTTTTGTTTTTATTTTAAAGAGGGCAAAATTAAACACAACAAAACAGAACACAAGAAAGCAATGTAAGAGACATAAATTTCAAAGCATGACAATCAGAGATCTTCACTACCTATCATATTGTCTCTTGTTTTCTTCCAAACAGTTGTCCATATCTTCACATACAGAGAATTCACATGAAACAACATAGTATAGAACTGATCTAAACAGGATGAGGTACACATTTTACATCTTCAAGACTAGACAATAGGAAGCCAACAATGGCTGTCATAGTGTCTCTCATTCTCTTCAAAATAGCTGTCCATACCTTCATGTATGTTGAACTTAAACAAAACAAAGCAGGCTAAAATCACTCTGAACAAAGAATAATAGTATTGCTGAATTTCACTTCATAACACTAAGGAAGTGTTTAACTTTGATTTCATTTGTACAGGGGGTTACAGCCAAGAGTTTGCCTTAGATCTTAGTGGAGATATGGGACTGGAACTGTTCAGCTATGCTGAAACCTTTAGGACTTTAACAATACTTGGAGATGGATTAAATGTATTTTGCATAAAGGATGTACATGAGACTTTGGGGGTGCAGGGGTGGTATGTTGTGGTTTGTTTAAACGTCCCCCCAAGGACTCATGCAGTCATAGAGCCATCTAATTCTAGCTTTTGTGATCAGTTTGTTGTCTAGCACTGGGATTGGTGGTGTGGGTAGCTGGCATATAATATATAAGAAGGAAGGAGGCATGGCTTCCTTTTTTGTGCTTTTTGGTCTTGTTGCTCACAGCCACCATTAACAGCTGTCCCTCAGCTAAGCCACCCTGCCTTGGAGCCAGCTGAGTATGGACTGAAACCTTCAAAATCTGTGAGGTAAAGAAACCTTTCCTTGCTCCACTTTGAGAATCAGGTACTTTGTCTCAACAACAAGAGGAAGGTAACCAAGACACAGGGTGAGTCAAAGTCATCCCCAATTGCATAATAAGATGTTATCTTAAAAAACAAAAAGCAGAAAAATACTTCCTTAATGCAAAAAGAAAGAGGGGACTAAACATTTGATTGCAATCCACCAAGATTTCATTTTACTATTGAAACAGTGATACATCAATTGCTATCTAGAAAAAGAGAGGAAAAAAGGAAAGATGGGGAAAAATCAGAAAAGAAATATAAAACCTCTTTAGATTCTGATACTGTTACAGAACTTTACTTTCCACATCCTTTGTAAGAAACTTAATGAAATAGACTATCTTACAAAAAGGTAACTTTTTATAAAAAGAAATTCACTTAGCTATGAAGTCAGAGGGACAAAATTTATGGATCTTGGATAATGATGAATTTCAAGCATCCCCCAGGTAAAAGATATAAGGTAGGCTTGGCTGCCTCTTGAATAGGGGTTTCCCTGCCAATGTTTTAGATTAGGATTACTCTTCTTTGCAGTCACAGTGATTTCTAAAGAGCCCACTTCATCTTCCGAAGTGTAACTTTTCTATCAAATTTAAAACCTGAATGATGGCTTTGCAAAAACAGGAACCAAGTCTTTAAACACGTTCTTTTTAAAATTAGAAAAAGAAAACTGTAATTTTTACTTCAAAAAATACAAGAAAGATAATGATAAATGTTAGTTCAGGAACGCTCTGGTGTACATTAATTTGGGAGTGATATGATATTCTCTGTTTTTCAGATCAAGTTTCATAAGTCAGGTGCTATTATTAAAAATAAGCTTAAATAATATCACAGCAATGTATGCACATCCATGTTTATAGCAGCACAATTTTTAATAGCTAAATGTTGTAAACAGCCCAGATGCTCATCAACAGATAAATTAATAAAGAAAAAGTGGTTTAATATGCAGTAGAGTATTACTCTGCCATAAAGAAGGCTAAGCTTGAGAAAATTTTAGGGAAATGAATGCACTTTAAGACTATACTTTTAAGTGAAATAAATCAGACATACATGTTTAAATATTACATTTCTCATGTGTGAGAAACTAAAACTACAAAAAATGGATGATGAACATTAGGGTGTAGGAAGAAAATGTTCCAATGGGAAAAGAAACTAAAGAGGGAGGAAGAGGAAGGGAAGGAAGGGGGAAAAAAGAATTAAGATGTGTTATGCCAAAATAATGTGTTATGTCCATGTGCTCCCTCCCCATGATGAATGTAATCATTATGTACTGCATATGTGTAGTAACAAAAACTTAAAAAATAAAAATAAGCTTAAATGAGCAGCTCTAGGAACAGACTGTTTTGTGTTCATAAGTAGGAGGGGAGAAGTATTTATAAAAACTCATTCTATTCTTGGCTGGAAATATCCATAATATTTAATAATTTACATATTTAACATATTATATTAACATATTTTGTCAATCATATTAACTTGTTACCAATTGCTTAATTAATTCATCATTAATGAATTTGTTGACATCTGAAGAGGTTACAGAGTACACAGAACTCCTGGCTTTATTTCCCTTAATGAAGCTCTGCTTGTTGTGGAAAAAATGAGCATCCATACAAGCGCTGAAATGACAGCTTCTGACATATGCTCTGATAGAATCACGAAGAATAGGCTCCATAGCAGACCAAGAAGTGGGAAGACCACTCACAAAGGACCCCCAGGAAAAGGAAACCTGAACACTATTGCAAAAGTATCCAAAAGGATGGGGGTAGGGAGAGTAGAGGTTTCTAAAAAAACAAGTTAGTTAGTATCACATTTGATTGGGACAGTGGTAAGCAGTTTATTAGGACCAAAGTGTAGAATGTGAAGAAAAGAAAAGAGAAGAAATTGGAGATGCAGCTGGGGCTAGAAAATGAAAACCACTGTGGTTAATACTTTATATGGCATTTAAAATATACTGAAAATACTGTGTAAAAGGCATCTGTGTTTCTCTGGGCCTAGCCAAATTTCTTTTAGAAAAGTCTTCATCAACCATTTTAGGGAGTATTGGTGACATAATCAATCATGAGCTGCAATTCTACTGGACACTTTCATTTTGTTGTTGTAGGGACACACCTTATCTCGACTACCGACATTTTGGTTGAAACTCCCATTTTTCCCATCAGGTTAGTTGGCACACGTACCAAGCCCTATAGGACCAAGGAAGCCATTAAGATAGTGAGCCCAGCATGGTGTGCCAATGTGACTGTCAAACTTTATGTATCACTTTCAATGGAATAAGAAGTGGCTGGAAAATTAGTGGAGCACTCTCATGGGTGTGTCTGGGCAGCTGACACGGATAAGATTTTGGAAACACTACAGCATTCCTCTGCATCAACGTTCCGCGCCTCTGCTTCCTGCCTGATATCAACTGCCATGTCTCTACCAGGGAGCCAGCCAACCGTGGATTGACTCTCCTGAAAATGGAAGCTGAATATAATGTTTCCTTTTTTTAAACTGTGGGAGTTAGGTATTGTTTCTTGCCAAAGGGAAAGCAGACCAATGCAGCCAAATCACGGATTCCCAGAGAGTTTCTCTTATGACACTACACATGCTGATACTATTTTTGTGAAAGTCCAGGTACATTCTGGCTACTTGCAGCCTGCCTCATTCTAACGTAGCACTGATATCTCTTTTACCTGCCTTAGATTGGGGAGATCCACTGGTATTACTGCCACCTAAATCACGTGTCTCTAAGAATGCTAATAGATTGTGCTTTTTGTGATCTTGACCTATCTGATTCTTTCTTTGGTATTTTCAGCCTCTTTCAAGTTTATTGGGCAGTTCTCATACATAAGAACTAGGTTTCTCAGAAACAGTGCAATGTCTGGAATCTTTCAGAGGAGGCTTCCAATAGTTACTTTAATTCATAAACTTGATTTACATATCTGGCTACTAACAAGATGCTTAGTAACTCTGGGAATTATAGCTGCCCTATTTGTAAACACTGTATGAAAATAGAAACAACAAAATAAAACCTGATGACACGGTATGTTATGTAAAGCAAGCTCAATTTGCACAGGATGAAGCAAATAACTTTGCTTGGAGGGGGTCACAGTCTTACTGAGGAGGTGCCGTTCAGCTTGATCTTGGTGTAGAGGTGTTACATATAGATCAATTAATCTATCGTGGTTTTTTTTGCAGAAGGGCTAAGATATTTCAAAGAAGTATGATCCAAAAAATCATCTAGTCATAAAAAGATTGCCATTTAAGATTTATGACCTATAGAGAATGGGGAGCATACAAAATATGTTTTTAAAAAAGGAAAATACACATGCAGATTCACATTTTATGAAATAGCTTCCATGGAAACTTGGAAACTGGTTGTAGGAAAGAGCGACTGTTGATATGGAATATATTTTTGAGAATAAAAGTGAAGTCTTACAGGCAATAATATTCAAGTCTTTAAACTTTGTTTTCTTATATCATAAATAAAATAGAGGAAAATATTTAACAACATAGATATTTAGAACTCATTTAGAAATACTATTAAGTTTAAGAGCATAGGTTATTTTTCAACAGATTAAATCTATGGCAAATTTAATGACAGAAGAGGCCTAGTTAGTGACATTTTTAAATTTTTTGACTTGAGAATGCAAGATTTCCAAGTTTTATTTATTTTTTGTTCCCTTTCAGACAAGATCTCCCTATCAGTTGAGGCTGGCCTTGAGCTCACTTTGTAACCCAGGCTCTTTTTGAGCTCTCAATGATCCCCCTGCCTCAGCCTCCTGAGTGCTGGGATTACAGCGCTCACACCATACCAGGCTGATTTCCAAGTTTTTAATCACTTACTGTGTGATGAAATTTTTCCCATCTTTTAGAGATATAAATTTAAAAACTTATGAGCTTTGTTTTCAATAATTTTATGACCTAAAAGTCATTTTTCCACAATATAGTGTATAGACAACTTACATCAAATCAATTGAAGAACTTGATAAAAATGTATATTCTGGGGCCCCAAAAGAAATGAATAAAAAAATCTTGGCAAAGGGTAGGAGGATTGGATAATAGAGCTACCACAGAATGGTTTAATATATACTAGTTTGAAAATGATTGTTTTACAGAGATTACATAGGATTCATAGGTAAAATAGGAATGTACAATAGCTGTTATAAGTAATACTTAAAGAAAATAGATAGAGTGTGATTTTATTCACCACAATTGAGGTTTTAGGAAGTACTTTCACCATTGAGAGAAGACAAATGATTCTGAAGTATTCTCAAGTAGATGAATGTAGGAGGCTCTTGGAAATAGATATCTGTTGCTTCAGGAACTAAAAATAAATATTTGAGAGTTGACAGCACAGAATCTATCATAGAAACTATAGATCTCAGTAAAATTACCTAGGATAAAATATTCCTGAACAGTTTTCTTAAAGTTTTTAAGAATTTAGACATAAAACTAAGAAGAACCCATACTTCAAAGCAAGTAAAGATCATAAACAACTCAGAAATAAGAAAAAGGCAAATAAAATATTTTCTAAAGTACATAACATAATACTTGAGTATTTGGTCTTTTTTCAGGTCTAGTCAGATCAAGACTCTAACAGCAGCACAAATGAGATTCTATGTCACCTATCCCATCCTCTCTGTTGGCTTTTTTCTTATCATGTTCTCTTCTTAAGGCTCACAAAGGCTCCATAATTTCCACATGTCATTTTTCAAACACAGATGTCCTACTAGAGAGAAGAGTTACTGTCAGTGATTGATTTAAGTTGTTTCTATTTCTCAGTGGTCACTTAGTCATATAACAGCAAATCCCCAGAACCAAGAAAGTAAAATCTGCTAATTACTTTAATTTACTTCAAGCTCCCCATGGGAGAAGGGCCTTCAGTGTCTCCTACAATGCTCTCTAAAATGTGACCTGAGACTCAAAAAGAAGATATATCTCAAAGAAAATTTGTATTTGCATTAGGAAGCAGGAATGGAATGTCAACTTCGTGAGGTATTAATGTCATACTCACAGTGTGTTGTTTAAGGAATAACTTTCTCATCATTTTGAAAATCAGCACATTGCTTTCAGGATTCAGTCTCCCTGTTCTTCTCCCACATCCTATTATTCTCCAAAGATCAGTGATTGGTAATGTAATTTCCTTCTTAGTTCAGAACCCTGGGAAGTCATAAATTCTGACTAGGGTTCTTGAACTCATTGAAGACCTCTATTTTGGTGCCATTAAAATGTATACACACATCTGACACATGATGCATAAAATATAAGTACTCATTTCCATAATCATTCAGTTTTACATTGTGCTAAGAAGACTCAGTGATTTTCTTTTTAAATTTCTTTGTGCTTTGTCCATGGAAGAATGGTGCTTAAAGGGCAGCTTTAGATAATTCACACAGCTAAAGGTCATGAAGTTGGAAAAAGAAGAATGATAGAGTTGCTCATAAAAGTAGACAAGTGATATTAAGTTGAGGCTATTTGAGTTTAAAGAAATTGAGTCATGAATAGGAAGATAAAGCCTGAGAAAAATGTATACCTTAAATGTTGGGCTATTACAGAGTTATTAAAAGGAAAGAACATTATAAATGAAGAAGAAATATTTACTTATAGTTGCTGAGAAATAAGGAAGGAAGTGTACTAAAATGAGATTGCATATATATTTTATTTTTTATACTTTATTTTTCAAATATTGTATGCTAAGCAGACACTACCTCACAACCAAAAAAAGTAAAGTATCTATTTGGTTTTTCTTCTCCTTAACTCCACTTCACCAAGATATGTAAACCTTATTGCTTAACCCTTAGATTTTTAGCACAGTGCAAAAATACATAGCATCTTGTTACCATAATCCAAAGCTTCTTATACATACAATGTGCAAGACTCACTGTTTTGTTTTCCAGTGTCCCAGTGACTTCACTTACCCAAAACTTATCTGTGAAGCTAGGAAAAATGTATAACAGCAACAACTAGCCATGGAAAAGTAGGATTCATGCTATTCATGGTTAAACAGTACATTTCAAAATGTTATTAGCCTTGAAAAATTATGGAGAGCCTGGATGAGATTCAGAGAAGAAAAGGACAGAGAAAGCAGCTATTGAACAGCCTAAAACAGCTAGTAAAGAGGTTTTTAATTGTTGGCAACAGAAATAAAAGATAACTATCAGAGACAAGAGCTATGACAATTGCCCTGATATAAGAACTAATCATCATGTATATTTATTGAATAAATTACCCTGTATCCCCATAAATATGTAAAATTACTTTGTGTCAATGTAAATTAAAATATATTTAAAACTAGTACATAATTTATTTTTCTCTGCAATATTATTAATAACCTTATGCCTCATTTTCAGTGAGCAATAATATACTGATCTAAAACTCACACAGAAGTCAGCTCTAAACAAAAAGAAAAGAAAAACATTTTCACTTTAATTTCATAATATGTCTTTTCTGGGGGTCAGTTGAGGTAAACCCCTTCTAGACATTCTTATCTGGTCCCTTCTCTGGTGTACTTCTAACCATATATACTAATCTTTTTATGGGTGACTATTTCTCAATTTTTTTCTTATTGACCACAATGAAATTTTAATACTTCATAAATACTACTTATTTAATATTTTTATATCAATGCTTTAGACATCACATGTGTAAGGTGTTTCCTCCCCAAAGAAACTATTATCATGTATTAAATTTCTAAATATTGAAACAGAGACTCTTAATCTGATGAAAGAAAATAGGTTATACTCTTGAAGATATAGTTGGAGGCAAAGAAATTATGAGCAAAACCCCAATCACACATGAAATATTACAGAAAATAAACAACTGGGATCTCATCACATTAAGAAACATTTGCATAGCAAAAAAAAAAAAAAACCAAAAGAGTGAGGAGATAACCCACAGAATGGAAAATAACTTTGCCATCTATTTCTCAATAAAAGACTAATATCTAGATTATATAAAGGATATACCAACCAGAACCCTCAAAATTAAAGACCCAGTCTGTCTCAGTTAATTTCCTCTCATGGCTGAGACAAAATAACCAACACCCAAAATTAAAGAGGAAGGAAAATGTTTATTTAGCTTACAGTTTGTAGAGATTTCAGTCCATAACCAGCAGGCTCCAGAACAGGGTGTCTTAGGAGAGGGGCATCACAGAGTAGATCCAGTTCATAACAAGCAGAAGGCAGCAAAAGCAAGCAAGCAAAGGACAACCATAGCTCATTGTAACCCACATATTTTATTCAGGCTATGTAGGTCAGCTAGCAATCACACCTTTAATCCTAGTGCCCTTGAGCCTAGCATTGCACTATGAATCAATTCCAGAGTCAAAGAGTCTAGATACAATCACCTGTGAAACAGCCCCACCTATCGCCCCAAAAGACTTTGGGAGGACACCTAGACACAAACCATAACATTCTACTCCTGGCACCTCAAAGATTCATGCATATGATCTCATGTACACGTTCATCTCCAAGAGTTGTCAAAATCCTATTGTTGAAAGCCCAAGTCCAAAGCGTCTGCTGAGACTTAAGCCAAACTCTTAGCTGCAAGACCCTATACAAATGAAAAGAAAATTAAAAACTTCCAAAATTCAATGGCACAAGATAGACATTTCCATTCCAGAAGTTACAGAGGAAACAAAGCAAGATCAAAGCAAGAATGGAAACAAAGCAAGATCAAAATCCAGCAGGGCAAATATTCAATCCAACAGTTCTACTTCTAGCATCCCTGGCAATCTGTAGGAAGCTGTGAACTCCAGAGGACTTGGGTGCCCCCTCATGCCACTTGTGGTGGTTGTAGCTCCCCTGGGTTATTTCTTTGGTTGACTCTGCTCCCTCCTTGCACTTTTACTAAGACAATCCATGTTCCTGTCTTCCCAAAACTTCTGGGGTCTCCACTGTAACTCTGGCTTCATACAGCTTCCACACTGTCTTCCCAGGTGCACATTACCTGAGCTCCCAGGCCTTGTTTTGAAATCTGGCTGGGTGCCTACAACTCTTGTGTTCTGCATGCATCTAAAATCAGAACTACATGGTTGACACCAGGCTCTCTTACCTGCTGGAACAGTACCCAGCCTTCTTTCTCTTTTGTCTATAGAGTGCCTGGGTCTCTGAGCGCTCTTAACCCAGTCCCAAGGAACACATTCTCTAGGCCACCACCATTCTAGACCATGGTGTGCTGCAGTGCTCTACTCAAAAGGAATTCTTTCACTTTTGCAACTTTGAGACTGCAAAGGGTAGAGTCTGTTGCTTCTTTTGATGCCCTCAGGCCATCTCTTCTCTTGTTCATTCTCAGCAATCAAGATCTCCTCTGCTCTATCTTTCCAGTCCACAGCTTTACAGGAACTTCCTTTCTGGCAAAACTCAAAATGCTTTAAATCATTCTGTTTGCATCTTTGCTCTTCACATTCAACATACATCTGGCTAAAACCCTCAATAGTAGGCATGCCTCTGCCTCAACACTATACTGCTTTGAAATTTCTACAAGATTAATTAGTCTTCCATTTTTAATCTCAGTCTCAGGCAAAGTCTCTGGACATGAGCAAAATACAAACCTACTGCCAAGCCATAACACACATTGTATTGAGTCCAACAACCAGTGAAGTCCTTCTTCCCAGCAAGGACACACTGAGCCTGGTCTTTATCAATAAGATTTGTTAGCTTTCTTGTCTCCTGAATTCTGACCAGAATTTCTCATCAAGTAAAGTCTCAGGCATCCCAGCTGTCCTCTTTTAGGTTCCATCTTCAACCTAACTCCCTGCTCGAGCCAGTTCCAAAGGTTCTTACACCATATGGTCAGGTAGAATCACTTCTCTGATACCAAATTCTACCTTAGTTACTTTTCTCATTATTGAGACAAAAATGTGAAACAGGCACAAATTAAGAAAGTTTTATTTAGCTTACAGTTTGGAAAGGTTTCAGCCCATCACAGCTGGCTCAAAAGCAGGACAGCAAAACAGACAGGCATTGAAGGGGAGAAACAGTCCATGCCAAGCAGAAAGCAGCAAAAGCAAGAAAGCAAGAGACCACCACAGCTCTTGTTGACCCTTGTATTTTATTCAGGGTACTGAGAGGGGAATAGTACACACACTCTTAATCCCCTGCCCTTGATCCTAGCATTGCACCATGAATCAATCCCAGTGTCACACATTCTGGATCCAGCCACCTTTGAAAAAACTCTGCCTTTGACTGTGTGAGGCTTTCGGAGGGCACAACCTATCCAGATAAAAACTATAATCTCATTCCAAACTGGACATCTGAAATGAATAAGCAAGAAATCACCCCATTGGGTATGCATGTATTAGATTTGTTTCTCAGAGCAAGAGCTTCTAGTGTTTGGGAACATGTGATTCTTTATTGCACAGGACCAACCCATAAACTGTAGGACAAGTTCACCTCTAGGATTTTGCCCAATAAATATCAGATCAGTAGTTTCTCATTATTTCAAAAAACATTGGTTAAAAAGGAGACAAAATGCCTTCAAGGAGCAACACAGGGTTTAGGAACTATGTCCGCAATGAAGTAACTGTCCAGCAAGTCCCTGGACTCATTCACTGGAACCACAAGAGATGGGGGGGGGGGAAGAATGCCAAATAATGGATGTAGATGGTCCTCATTTGAAAGAAGGAAGGTCATCCCTCCTCCACTGAGGATCAGCTTGGTTCATGATAAAATACTGATAAATAAAGGAAGGAAAGAAAAAAAGCGGTAACTTTACAATGGGAACCTAGCACCCCCCACTCTACCCACAAAACAGCATTTATCTCCCCAGTGATGCAGGGCTGCCTCGGAGCTGCTGGTAGTGTGTCACAAGAAGGGCACTTTACCTCCATACTATGCTTTCAAAATATTAGCAAAATCCAAATCAAAGGACATTCTTCAAAATATTTAATCCATAGCCCTCAAACTGTCAAGTCACAAATAACAAAACCATTAACTATAGGTCAGAGAGCACTAAGGAGACATGACCATGTCATGCAAGTGATATCTTACTTTAAGCATAGAAAGAAAGGAGGTGGCCAGTGGAAAACCAGTTATGTCTAATTAAAATCAAAGGGCTAGGAATGTACTTCAGCAGCATAAGTGCCTGCCTGGCAAGCATGAGGCCATGAGTTAAGTCCCTGGTACAAAAAAAAAAACCTTATGCAATTAGAATCAGAATAAATTAACAACAATGAGCAATGTTAATTTTGACAAAAATACTATGGTACTGTAAGACATTAAACATACAGAAACTAGAGTTAGGAGTACATGAGACTGTACACAATAATTGTGTTTTTGTTCATGTAAAATTATTGAAAAATTTTGTATAAATAATGTTTTTCAAACACACACATACACACACATACACACGTGAACACACCCTAGGGCAATAGTGCCCTCAGCTGAGAAGCCTGTTAAGCTAAACTTTTTAAAATGCACATCCAATCCTGTTACTCCCCTGTCAAAATTGTCAAGTGGCCATCTCCACAGAACATTGATCACTTCAGACCTTCATTACACAGCTTCTGATGACCTTTCCAAACTCATCTCTCTCCACTTCACCTCTGGTGCCCTTCACTCGCCTGGCTCCTTGCATTCCCCAAGTGCATCTGTGCTTCACATTTCCATACCTTCACACTACCTGATAACAGGAGAGTGGACCTCATTTGGAAATTCATTACAGTGGAGATTTGTCTGCATTTAAGAAAGATTAAATGGGCCACGGAGAATGGATGTTTGTGTTCATTTTAGTTATTCTCTGTTGCCTAGCATAGTCATCCTGTCTGACAGAATCTTTTGATCAAAGATCTAGTCACGTAGATTATTGCTCGCTTGAAAAATGGCCTGTGGTGCCCTAGGAATGAACTAAAGATGAAGCAGCCAATAATACGTGCGGTACCCAACCTCTCAATTTTATCTCTCAGCTATGTTCATGGTAAAATTTGACAGATGGATCTCAGAAGTACATTTATATTAAATATGTGATTGTTGCTATAATAATCAGATAATAATGATGTACACAGATTGCATCTCAGTAACGTGGATTTAAAATGTAACTTGTATAAGAAATAATAAAGGCTTGGTTCTGTTTATTTTGAGGACATTATTTAGTAAGATACATTTATTATCTTTGTTTATCTAAAGTTTATTATCTTTGCATCCTCTTTGATGCATAAAGAATTTAAATCTCTACAAATTCAGCAGGATTCACATTGAAAGCATGCCAGAGCAGGGCTGAGTGCTCACCCATATTTTTTTAAACAAAAAAGAATAAAAATGATGATACAGAAGTTCAAAGCAAAATAGCCATAATTTTGAGGTAAAATTTTAGTATAGGTCTTCTAACCTTAATAAATAATACTCCTTCACTCTCAGTCTGTGATTTCCCAAAATCATTTCATTTAAATAGTTAAGTATAAGTTAAGCTCATTGATAGGGTTATTTGATGTTTCCCAATATATTTCTGTGATACCATAAAATTTAATTTTTTCAAACATTTCTATTTTTTCCTCAATGTGTCACATGTGCAAAACAATTGACCACAGATGTTTTACTATGGAGAATCTTTTCCCAGGAGAGAAAGGAAGAGGCGGAGAAGACAATGAGGGAGGATTGTGTGCTGACTTGAGGTAAAGATGTGGCATCTTAAATAATGAGTTTGGTTTGAGAGTGATGAGAGTCCAATTATTTCAAACAATAGTGAAATGGTTTATAACTATTCCTCTTGAGTGATGATTCAAGGTGCAAGCATAAGAGAACAATAGCAGAGCAAGATTCAGATTTTTGGGATCCTGCCAAAATTTCTATATCGTAGTATCAGTACACTCATACCTCTCACTATAGGTGGAGATCTACTCTGCTCAGCTACTGTCATCAAAAAGCAAGAATCCCGGTAGATAAGAATGAACTGAAGAAGCTATTGTATAAGCTACTATAACTGTTCTTTCTCTATGTGTTCTCTTTGTATGTATTAAGATTCTAAATTCCTGATTTTGAAGAAGAGACTAGTAGTTTTGATTCAGCCACTAGCTATTTCTTAACTTATTAGAATTATTGAGTCATGTAGGCAGCATTTAAAACTTTATAGCAAATTTAGCTTGATGCATCATAATTAGGAACAAAGATTAACTAATCAAAGTGATAATGATAACTTAATTGGTATAGTGTTTTATTGCTTATGAAGCACTTTCTGGTAATTACATAATTTGATTCTTAAAATGATGATGTGTGGCAGGGATTTCCCTCCTCACTTTCAGGTGAAGAAATTGAGGCTCAATGAAATTGATTGACATACTTTTCAATTGTTAGACCTCTAATGTGGAAATGCTGGGAAATGAATTAGTTGTAGATCAGTAGAACATTTTCTCCAAATATGGTATATGCCACTTACCAACAGGGTAAGATGACGCAGAGGGGAGTTGTCGGGAGTCTTTCTCCTTTTCAGAAATGATGTGTGGTACATTCTTCAGTGGGCAGTTACCCTGTCATCTACAATCTTAACTCCTGCTTATGATTCTGGTCTCTTTTGCTTAGGAGGTATTTTGAAAGGCCATTCCCTGCCCAGAGAATACAGATTTGAGTCTGAATTCTTTCATGCCATATACCACCTGGGAACACTTCTGTGATATTCAAGAAAAGACCAAGAACATGTTTGGTCTTCAACTCATATCCACAGTTCCTATAATGTGACATGAAGTAAATCTTTTTTTTTTTGTCCCACAAAAAAACTCCACGTTAGTTTAGCAAAAATGGTACTCATATAACGTCTTCCATAATTTGTTAAACTTTGTTGATACCCTTTGTTACACAAGTGACTTCTTCATACTATCTATACTTCTGATACTTGAAACATATATATATTTCATATGTACAGTGACACATATACATACATGTGTATTGATAGATGAGATAGGTAGATAGATAGATAGATAGATAAATAGATAGATAGATAGATATAGATCTCTCAAGTGATAGATGTATCAATCTGTATGGGTCCCACTTTACTGGGTAAGTCAACCTTCTGTTTCCCAGATGAATAAACATAAGTGTCTACCCCATTCTGAGAGTTCTAACTTTATAAAATGTGGCTCTAATTCTAAATGTTAATGTCCCATAGTCAATGAAAGGTTTTATATTGTTGTTGTGTTTCTATATGATGCTTGCTGAATGGCTCACAATTCTGGGTGCCTACTTTAGGGTGTTTAAGACATTCAATATATGATAGAAAGGGCTAATAATTGATCGCATGGGACAGAGTGGATATCAGAAGACAAAAAAGAGAACCAAGTCATAAAAACAGAGGAATTCCAAGAGGTAAGATCTTTCTCCTCCAACAAATCAAAGTAAGTCAGGCAAAAATTTATTTCAATGGAAATTTCCAGGGATAATGTGCAGGCATTGTATACCCATAAAACTTCTAGAGTGCATTTTGACAAATCAGGATTATCTGTGCTCACAGTCATTTTGTTTAAGGTATGTCCTAGGTTTTGTGTGGGTTATTTTGTGGGGTTTCTTTTCTTTTTTTCAAAAGGTAGATAGCAGCATTTGGTGCCAAAATTATAAACTACAGAACTGAATGAAAAGGTATTCGGGCTATAAGTCAATTCACATCCAGTGGTGCCTGGAGCAACTGGGCCCGGTGTCAACCACTGCATCAAAGGGAAGCATTTGGATCCATTCTTTCTCATCCCAGGAGCTCTAGAGAAGCTCATATTTAAGTCTGAAAAAGAAATCATCAAATTTCTCTTTAATCATTATAAATCAAGAGAGTTTCTTGTTTATTTCACTTCATTTGATTTAATTTGAGCTGTTTAACGCACTGGGTCACTTTGAATTTTTGCTACTGAGAACCCTGCACTCAGGTAGAATTAACTTCTGTCAGTAAAGGTGCTCTGCCTCCTATTAAAATGAAAATATGAAAAATGATAGCAAGCATTGATTAAACACTTACAGTATGTGAGAAAAAATGTGAAAGCTTTAACCTGATGAGTACATCTAATGCTCACAACCCCAGGAGAAAAGGATTAAACTTTTTATCATACAGATAACAAAAGTGAGTCCTGGAGAGAAGAAAAGAAATGACTTGCTTAATTCCACAAAGCCAGTATGATTGAGTGCACTGTAAGTTCATCAGAATTCTTTTTCTTCTTTTGGAAGGCGCTAAACTACATTTTCCAAAACTCCAGTTAGGGGTGGCAATGTAATTAACTTCCAGTCAACAGAATGCGAACAGAAATGGAAAGACACCTCCTAGGCGAACATGTTTAAAAGGGGAGTGGTCTTCACTGTACTGCATATGGATATGAACATTTTAAAGCATCATTTGTTAAGGATACTCTCCATTTTTCAATGCATGTTCCTGGTGACTTGATCAAAAATCAGTTGGCTGTAGCAGTCTTCCTCATGAACCTTTCCCTGATCAGTGACTAGACAGAATTGTCCAAGACAAGACTGTAGAGAGTGATAGAGTCACAAATGTAAACAGATTGATTATAGGACTCATCAACCCCCCATAATCCCTTAGATATTAATTTGATTCTTAAAATGATATTTTCTTTTTAAATAAGAAATAAATTTTTAAAATATCAGTGGCTTAACACAGTAACGTTTATTGATTACTAGCTAGAACATTTATATAACTGATATGTAAGGGACATAGTTAAGTATTGAATTTAGATTGTGGGATTTTGGAGACCAAGATATTGATTGCTATTCTTACTTCTAAGCTTGATAGATAAATCTCTCTCAGTAGAATTTTATATATTTACCTCCATTTCAGTCTACTTGGCAAATGTCTTGTTATTGTGTTGATTACAGATTTTCATGGATATATTTCTATTAAGAGCAAAAATATTTATTTACTATTTTAAAAATATAAACGTAGTATTTTCAGGGCAAGAAAAATGTTAGCCATTTTTGAAAGTGCTTTTTCATCCTTGATTACTATGCACTAAAAAC
The DNA here is from genome assembly GCA_004027295.1 of Dolichotis patagonum. Taxonomy (NCBI): domain Eukaryota; kingdom Metazoa; phylum Chordata; class Mammalia; order Rodentia; family Caviidae; genus Dolichotis; species Dolichotis patagonum. The sequence goes on along the minus strand of PVJX010001490.1, from coordinate 45,861 downwards.
TCAGGCAATCTAACAATTTTGATAAAATGTATGTATGTTTCTCTACTCATGTGAATATAAAGTTACCTTTCTTAGATTCTTAGAAATGAACATAGGACCATGAATATTGTACATATGATTTCATGTAATCTGCACAGAATTTTTGCTTTATAGCTGTTTATTATTCTTAGATCACACATGGCAAAATATAAGACAAAGTGATATTAGCTAAGCTCAAATATTTTATAGGTGCAGAATAAGGATTTATATTCAAAATAATTTTATTTCATTTTTCATGACCTTTTGACTATTTCATGTTTCTCCATGGTGTACCAAAACATTACTCAATTTTTAAAAATTAAAACATTCCATTTTTTCAACATAAAAATTTAATACACTTGCCAACCTTTGCCATTCAAAATATGTCTTATTTGTGTAATCAAACAAAGTCATTATGTGTGTGAAAGGAAAGCAAATGAGATTAATAGAAATATTAAGACTTAGAAATTAAATTTTTGAGGACTTAGAAATATATTGCCTTCATAATTATTTATGTAGTACATTATCTTTAAGTGATATTTATTTTAATCTTTAAAAACTACAAAAATTCTTATGTGCTTATTTCTGAATTTTACTGATTCCCTACTCTCAAAAAGCCGCTTGGTGTTACCACAGTGGGCCTCAATCTTATTGACACCTCATTATCTTTACTAAGATTTATCTGACCTGGAAGATTTTTAAACCTTTAACCCCATTATACCCCATCCATATTATTTAACATATTCTTTCTTAGTCAATCTCACCTATAAAAATATAACACAGTGAATAAAAAATGAAAAGAATGCATGATTCCCTTTTTCATGTGGGAATCCTAAAAGTTGAGGAGAACAAAGAATGGTGATCATATATGTATACTATTTGAAATGCAGATTTATATACTTTAAAAGGGTTAATGTTATTGTTTGTGAATTTTCTATCAGCAAAAGGAGAGAGAGAGTACGGCTTCAAAGGTAATAACCCTGAATCTGATTCATTATTCAGTCACATATTGTCTGTATGATTATTGGGAGATTTTTAAAACTTTGTAATTCTGTAAATTAAGATTTAAAAATTACACTAGCTTGCTACTATTTTGAAATTGGAAATACATTATTTAAGTAAAGTTATGATAGATTGTACCTAGTAATCAGAGACATATAGCCTCATCAAAAATAGAATAGAAAGTTACACACATTTGCTAATGTTTGATTTGTCGCTTATACATTTGAGGACATAACAAAAATCTTCACCCAGACAAATGTTCTGAAATGTTGTCCTAAGTTTTCTTCTAGTAGTTTGCAGTTTTTGACTGTATATTTAAATTTTTGATATATTTTGAGTTGAATTTTGCATGTAATAAAAGATAAGAGTCTAGTTTTATTCTTTTGGATATGGATATGCAGACTTCAAAACAATGTTTATTAGAAATGCTGGCCTTTCTCCAATATGTTCTTGGTGACTTTATAAAAAATCAGTTAGCTGTAGATTCATGGATTTATTTCTGAGTTTTCCACAGTGTATGATTAGTTTGTGTACCTATTATATGGTGGTATTATGATACTTTTGTTACTTTAGCATTGCAGTGTGTTTTGAAGTCAGGAACTTTGATGACTCCAGCTTGGTTCTTTGATTCAGATAGCTTTGGCTACCCATGGTCTTTCCTGTTTCTTTATGAATCTTATGAAGACTTTCTGGTTTTGTGAAGAATGGCATTGACATTTCAATGGGATTGCACTGAATCTCTAAATTGCTTTGAGAAGCATAGACATATTAACAATGTTAATTGTTATAATCCAAAAACATGGGTTTTCTTTTTGATTTTTTACTGTTGTTTTAAATTTCTTTCATCAGAATTGACATATGTTCCAATATTTTCACTACTGATTATATATATCCAAGGTAAAGAAGTCAATATTTGAAAGAGATATTTGTAGTCTCATGTTTATTGCAATACCATTCACAATAGCTAAGATACAGAGTCAATTTTGGTTTCCATTGAAGGGTAAATGCATAAAAATATGATTTATATATATATAATATATATTATATATTTATTATATATTTATTATATTATATATTTATATATATAATATATTATATATTATATATTATTATATATAATATATATTATATATATAATATATATAGCTGGGTAATAAACTAACCATTTGCAAAAGCTCAGATAAACCTAAAGGATATTTTATTAAGCAAAATAAGTCAGGTACACAAATACAGCAAGTAGAATGTATATATTATGTAAACAAACACGAATATATGTATGAGTATATATGTGTGTGTGTGTGTGTGTGTGTGTGTGTGTGTATGCATGCATACATATATACCTATATGTAATGGAAGTAGAAAATAGAAAAGTGGTTACTGGAGACTGATAGGGATAGGGAGGAGATTGACAGAAAATACTTCACAGGCACAAAAGTGCAGTTGTGTAGTATTATTAGTTTCACATATTCTATATCATGATTTAAAGTAAATACAGTTGATAATAATTAATCATATATTTCAAAATAGCTAGTGAAGAGGAGTTTGAATGCTCTCAACACAGAGAAGTAGTAAACATTTGAGGAGATAAATATGCCAATAATTCTGATATGCTCATCACAGATTGAATGCATATATTGGAATATCAAACTATACCTCATAAGTGTGCATAAGTATTAAGTATCTATTAAAATAGTATATACATATAAAAGATATATATATATACTAAAAGATAAAACCTAAATTAACAAAAATATTTTAGTACTTATGCTCTCAAGGTTATGTTCCCTTCTTTTGAAGATATACTAATCTTCACTTTCTTTTCTAAAGGGTATCAGATTCTCCTTTTTAGATATATATTCCCCTTCTGCTCATTACTCCTCTTATCAAATGTGTATTTGGATCATTTTATCAAGTGGATAGCATAAATTCTGAGCACAGCACTTGTGAGTACAGCATTCTCCTTTCTTTTGATTACCAAAATAACTCTGAAAATTTAGAGAACAATTTACCTAAAAAAGAGAACTCACAACATAACATGTTAAAAACTAAGATGTGGGGATCTGGCTAGGGGTAAATCACTCTCATTTCTTCTTTGGTTTAGGCATCTCTTCTGCCACTTCCTTACCGTCTTTCTCCTCTTGCCTACCCCCTTCCTTTTGTCCTCCTTTTTCTTTTCCTCCTCTTACTTTATTCTTTCTTTTTGCAGGCTCTTCATTAAATGGCATAAGTATTAACAGTATTAAATGTATGCCTTATTTCTTTGACTGCATCCTCTAGTAAGAATTTAAACCGATAACCTTCTGATCATGGTCTATAAACCACCAAATCAGATCTGAAGGCTCTGAGGTTACTCCTCATAACTCACTGAGCATCACACAGGGTGCCATTTTCTCCATTCTTAGAATGGCTCCCTCTTTTCTGTATGGACATCCTTTCTGGAGTAACTACACTCTTCTGCATTGCATCCTTGCTACTTATTTTGTTCTTTTACTTGGAAAGCTCTTCTCCAATATTTTTTTTCTCTTTAAAATTTCATTTAGTGAGGGATATAGCTCAGCAGCAGAGCACCTGCCTGGCAAGTGTGAGGTCACGAGTTCAATTCCCAGTAAAAAATAAATAAATAAAAATTTTAAATATAAAATTTAATTTAAAGTGCTTTCTTCCCAAAATATATTTTTATCTATCTAATCAAAGTATTTTACATATTCTAACATTTTATTCCCACTTTCTATATTCAGGTAGTGATAAATAATTGCACACTCCTTTGTAACAGTTTTTATTTGGGAATTATTTGACTTATTTTCCTTTCCCTCAGATACACTATTTTGCAAGAAGTCAGCACACTGGAACAGCTCTTATGTTGCTTGTCTCCCTATATGATTTAGGTTGAACTTGAAGTCACTATGAAGCTCAATTTGGCCTGGAAGTCATAGCAATCCTCCTGCCTCAGTCTCCCAAGTACTGGGATTACACTTAAGTGCCACCACTCAATTCTTTTTGAAAAACAAAAACATAATATTTGATGACTAGAAAGCAGTAGCTTTTTCTCAATTCAGTGGTTTGGGAAAATCTCTAATGATGGTAGTAGGAATGAGATCTCCATTCCCTGAATGGCTTCAGTGCATCTCACATAGCTATTTTTAAGAGTCCAATTCATGAAATGAACCTGGTGGATTTCAGGCTAATGAGAAACACCTCATCATGCTTGTGGCCGAGACCACACAAACATTCTAAATTGCTCTTCCTCCTTCCTCTGAAGCAGCTGAACTGGGGACTTGCAAAATGGCATATGGCTCGGCTCTGCCACACCCTGGAGGTGCCTGTGTCAGTTCCGTACTGAGAACATCTGCTTCTTTCCACTCTTCACCACCACAGTCCCTCTCTAGTTGAAGGAAAGGCACTGAGGGCTCTGGCCTCCACTGGAACACAGAGGCACTTTCTGCTAATTCAGACAGACATTACTGGGAGCTGGCAGACAGATGATCAGTGGTACACGCATCCTGAGGCAAAGTACCAATGGCATGCTGCTGCTAGAACAGTGATTGCCTTTATTGCACATTTGAGATTTAAAAATTTTTAAAATGTGAGAACACCCTAGGCCTTTGTCTTGGTATCTTAATTAAAGCCTATATCAGAGACACCCAGAGGGAAAGATGAAATTTTTCAGTGCAGAAGACTGGACTTTAAACTCAAATTTATCCATTTACAGATATTCTAAGATTTTCTAATATCTCATGTGTCCAAGTATTATGGATTAAAAACTGGTGGTCAACTTAACACCAGCTGAATTAAATCAGCATGGTGCTGAGTGTAGATAGCTCACCTGAGGAAAGTTGCCAGCATAAACAGAGATGTGGAGAAGAGCTAGGTGTTGTGGGTTCTCCTAAGTGTTGCTGTTTCAAGCCACTGGTGCTCCTGGAGGAGCTTGTCCTGACTAGCTTCCCCAATATGAGTTTGGCCATTATCATTGGAGGATCTCAGGACATTGTCAGTCAAAGTGGCTGTGGTTCACTTTGGGGGAGCTCTGGTCCTTACATTGAGCATTGCTTCCTGGCTCTGGAGGGGAATATGTGTGCTGTTTAATCTCCAGGAGAACCAACAGCTCAAAACAGCAACACTTAGAGAAACCCACAACACCTTGCTCTTCTTCTCCACATCTCTATTTATGCTCACAACTTTCCTCAGGTGGGCCATCTACACTCAGCACCATGCTGATTTAATTCAGCTGGTGTTAAATTGACCACCAGTTTTTCATTCATAATAATCCACCCCTGGTCAACATAATAACCACACACATTTCCTTTAAACCAGTCTTTAATGGCAGATTTGTGAAAGTTAGTATGTCTTGGTCCATTCAGATTTACAATACAACAATTACATATATACAATTCTTTTTATACTTATATAAAGTATATACTTATACTTTTTTACCTTCACCAAAAACAAAATATTCAAAGGGTGACCAAGGCTGAACATTAAAACACAATACTTTGGTTAATTAATCTGGTTACAAACATATAAAAAGAACATTACAATCAAACTAAAAGAACAATTACAATCACAGTCCTTGCTTCCCATTAACTTTTAACATGGCTTTGAAAGACTAAAATATAAGGATCTCTTGCAATACAAATATACCCTTTATTTTTCCATTGTCCTGTTCTTCTAAACATGTTCTCTTTGCTTCATCTTTGCAACCCACAGATCCACTGGAGCCTTCTTTCTGGCCAAATGCTTTAAATCATTGTACTGGCTCTCTGCTCTAAATTTCCAACATAGATCTGGTCAAAAGGTCTTAGAAGTTACTGTGCTAGCATCCGAACTGTAGACTGCACTGCAGTTTTTTCTGCCACCAGGTAATATCACTACACACAAACAAAATGAAGCCCAACATTCAGCCAAGGCACAATATACTACCTGGACTCCAGCAGCCATTGGAGTCCTTCACAACAGAAGCCTCCTAAGCTTCATCTTAACTGGCAGCATTTCCATCAGTACTCTGAATTTTCAGGCTCCAACCAGAGTATCCAATATAGCTTATAGCATATAGAGGCTTTCTTTTGGCCAGTCTTTCAAAAGTTTCCAAATTAATTTCCAAGGCTCTTAAACCACATGGTCAGGCAAAATAACAGCAATGATCCCACTCTCTCAGTACCCATTTCTGTCTTAGTTCCTTTTCACCCTTGTTGCTGAGACAAAATACCAAGCCCAACATGAAAGAAGGAAATGTTTATTTCTTACAGTTTTTGGAGGTTTCAGTCCACATGCAGTTGGCTTCAAGGTAGGGTGGCATGGCAGGGCAGCCATCATGGCTGCCACAAACACCAAGGCACAAACCAGCAAGAGAGTGAGACACACCTTCTTCTCGCCATTACGTCCTATGATGGCTCCACCACTAGGTGGGGTTAGCATTCACCAATCCGAGCGCTAGACAATGAACCAATCACAAGTGCTAGATTTGGTTAAGTCCATAATTCATGAGGCTTGGGGGCCACTGGCATAAACCACGACATTCCACCCCTGACCCCCAAAGACTCACGCACATCCTTTATACAAAAGACATTTAGTCCATCTCCAAGAATTGCCAAAGTCCTAACAGGTTTAGCATTGCTGAAAAGTTCAAGTCCCAAGTCTCCTCTGATCTCTATGGAAAACTCTTAACTGTAACCCCTTGTACAAATGAAACAAGATTAAACATTTCCAAAATGCAAAGGCACAAGATAAACATCACCATTCCAAAAGTTACCAACAAGGAAATACAAAGCATTGGAAGCAAAGCAAGTCCAACATCCAGCAGGGTGAACATTAAGTCCTAGATCCCATGCTCAGCATTTGAAGCAATCTGGTTGCAACTCCAAAAGGCTTGGATGATTCCACCCTCATGGCACTTTCAAGCATTTCAGCTCCTACAGCTTCTCTCTTAAGTCCCCTCTGCTTGGTTTTTGCAGTTTTCCTTGGATGATCCATGTTCTTGACTTTTACAAACTTCTGGCTTCTCCACTGCACCTTTGGCTTCACCCTTACATCTTTACATATTGCCCTCTCGGAGGTGCACTGGTTGGCCTGCCAGGCCTTTTGCAATCAGGGTGGAAGCCTTCTTACCCTCAGAATTTGTGCATTCTCCCTGCATCTAAAATCAGTGCCACACAGATGCCGCCCAGGTTTGCTGCCAGCTGGAGCAGTAGCCAGGATTTTCTCTCTCTTGGCTGTAGGGGTTGAGTGCCTGGATTGCTGGGCTCTGTGACTCTGATTGTGGGGAAAAGCTTCTCTGTGTCACTGCCATTCTGGAACCTGGTGTGGCTGCCACCATTTTGGAACCTCATATGGTTGCCACCATTTTGAAACCTCATGTAGCTTCCACTGCCATTCTAGAGTATGGTGTTATGCAGCCTTCTCTGAGCAAAGTCTTTCACTTTTGCACTTTTGAGGCTGCAAAGGATGGAGACCCACTGCTTCCTGGGATGCCCCCAGGCCATCTGTTTTATTTCTCTGTTCCTTCTCAGCAAAGTCTCAGCTCTGTCTTTACAGGCCAAAGCAGACTGGCATTAGTCCTTCTGAAGGGCTCTAGACCTCCAGTTGGACTCATGGGAGGCACTATTGTTGACTCTAGGTCATCATCTGGACTCATTCAGGACATTGCTGTGGGATCCAGGCCCTTGGCTGAATGGTCTGTGTCTTTAGTGTTGTGGACAGATTTCCTGCAATTTCTTATGTTAAACACTGGGTGACCATCATAAGATAATACTATGAATTCTATTTCATGATTCTAATTGTTTTCCTCACAACCCCTGACTGCAATATCAAGGAGTTTTTTTGCCTTATAAAATTGGAATAAGTCAGTGTGCTTCTCAGGCTGCTATGAAGATTTATCTTTCTCTTTTGACTCATCTCATTATTCCTCTAGAGATATGTTTATTCTTTTTTGCATGTCACTTATCTTAAAATGTACCTAGACAACTTTCATCAGAATCGCTTACTGGCCAGGTAATTTGAATGCATACTAGCAATTGTTCTAAACTACTCAATTAAAGACTCACATGGCACAGGTTTGGTCATGAGCAAAAGTATTTGTTCCTAATTTGAGAGTTACATTTCTTAATGCTTCATGTAGAATCCAGAAAGTTAGACTATATTCTAAAAAGTGCAACAAAATGCATCTATAACTGCTACCCCCACTACACATATATGAAAGATTTGCAGATTCTTTATATAAATATATTTTATTTTATTTTATATAGGTAGCATGCAATAAATATAAAATTAGCCAATTGGAGTGATCAAAATGGTGCATTCTTCTAGTGGTATGCTTGATACTTGTTAATCACTATTTTAAATACACTTAGAAATAAATTTTCTACATTTAATTAAGAAACATGAAAATTTATCTGGCTTTCTATTAAATCATCAACACATGGCATGATGTTTCTTTGCAATACTTGATATAATGATAATTTTATAATGGGATTGGAGAGTTTAATCAGTGTTCACTGACAATTGCATATACATAATCCAGCTTTTATTTGCCTAATTTCCAAAAGGACCTAATGTAGAATTTAAAATGCACTCTCATGGATACCTACAGATCTTCCAGCTGGGAGAGATTATGAACCCAGCATCAAGCCAAATCCAGAATCTATAAACACAGGATTAGTTGACTTTCAGTGTGTCCATAACCAATAGATTTCCAACAGGTCAGCAGGAAACTGCCATCTGGGGACTGAAGGTAGATCTAGAACAAAAAAAAAAAAAGTGGAGGGAGAGGAAAGGAAAGGAGGCAAAACAAAGCAGCAACAACTACTATTTTCTGATTTCTTAGCCCTTAAAATTATCTCAAATCTAGAGTAGTGATTCATTTGGCAAGTTTTTCTTTGTTTGTTTGTTTGTTTGTTTGCTTGCTTACTTAATTCAAGCATTAGTGAGTATTTGCCATGTTAAGGAGAGGAATGCTTAAATTCTTTTTTCTCTTTGTTTTTCTTTTCAGTTCTAAATAAATCCATACCTAATGATAATGTTCCACAAGTCTTTCTCAGTCTTAATGAAAGTTGGGAGGAGAATGCATCTCCTAAAATGCTAAGTTAAATGAATCTGTAAATCCAAACAATACTTAGAGTATAAATTACTTGATTGAAAGGTTAGAGGTGATTTCATGGATTGCAAGAAGGAAAATGGTTGAATATATGTGAAGATAATGATACTATTTAGGTTCTCATGCAATAACAAAAGATGAAAAACCAATATTTCTTTGGGAATACTGATACTTTAATAAGGAAAATGTTTTCCTTTCAACTTCAAAATAATTAGTTCAGTAATTGAACAAATATAAGAAAAAACACAAATAAGGAGTATTGATTTGCAAACTTGATATCTATTATGTCATCAATTCAAAATGAAGATTTATTTCACATTTAATATTCCTAAATTCAAAATGAATCATATAATACATGGATCCATAAGACCACCCTCAACAAAGCAGAAACTCTAATTTCATGCCAAGATTCTCTTTCCCCACTGTATCTCCTGTTGTCATGACCTATAAAGGAGTAGTCTTGATTATTATTCCTGACAGAATAATTACATAATAGTAACTTTTATTTTTCAGTCAACAAGCAAGCAAACAAAAAATAACAAAATCATTTGAGAAAGAGAATATGAATCTGAGATGTCTAACAGCATTCTACAGACATTTTCTGTTAAGTTCCAATCAGGAGGAGGGAAAATATGAGGCCAAATCACAGAAAATTTTGGAGTAGGAAGCTTCAATAAGCACTGAAGCAACCATTAAGCTAGGAAGCACTGATAGAATCAAACTACGTGGAACTCTGGAAACTAAAAAAGAAATAGTAACCAGAGAAATGCTTAAAAAAGAAAGAAGCTGATCAATCTCGGTAAGGAGATAATGCAATGTTTTACTTACTTGCCATAGAAATAATGGCTTATGTTTTGGATACATTTTGCAAGTAGCAGAAGGTGCAATATGAATTCTTTTATAAAAGTATTTTGGTTATGTTTTGATCTTCCTTTTTTGGTCTGAGGTAACTAATACAGATTCTTGACTTTGGCTTGCCCTTCTAGGACAGAAACAGCTAAAGGAGCTGGTAAGCACTGAGACATATAAAGACACAATACTCAAACTTGAGTGGAGAAAAATGGAGCACATGGGGATGGAGGGAGTTATACTGAAAAGCTTAGAAAAGGGAGAGGTAACAAGAAAGTACTTGGGGAAAATGGACATTGGCCACTAATGCATAAATGAGCGCATCTGCAACGCAAGTTCAAGCATAAATGCAATCTCCATAGAGACCTGAATGGATCCTACCTTGACCTCTGGCCAGTCGCTGAGTTCTGCTCAAGCAGAAGGTGCATGGGAAGCATGTGTCCAAGTGATATACAAACACATGTCACAGATGTCTCAGCTCAGATGGTCTAACAAGACGAAGATAATGCTTTTTGTGTCATTTTCATTTTGTGTTTGTTTTTGTTCCATGTTGTCTAAAGGAATCTTTGTCAAGTTACAGAATAACTGCTGATATAATGGAACAAATAAGTAGGTGACCACTAAGTATGAGTATACTTTTCTTTAAATTTTATTTAAAGAGAAAAAAAAGCAAAACAGAAAAGGGGTAGAAATAATACACAATTTTTTAAAAAGTAAGAAATCACCACTTGATAAAGTACATATTGTCCTCTTAGAAATAGCTGTTCAAGTTACAAAACTGAAGCATAAAAAGTGTACATTCAAAAAGTGAGACTTCAAACAGTTCTGTTCAATGATTCTACAAAAACTTAATAATGTGGTTATCAATATTACACACATAAACATACATGCAAATATATCCTTTAGAGGACTTTCTTTTCCTCTCTGTTTGACAATAGCAATTACACATTTTGGGTTTTATTACTTCTACAGTTCTTATTTCTTTTTATACGAGAGACACAATATGATATTTATAAATAGGATTCTTACTTATTTCACTTATGAGTATAGTCTCAAGTTGTCTCCATTTACCTATGAAGGCCTCAAGAGCATCCTTTTTATAGCTGAGTAATATTCAACTGTATAAAAATACCACATCTTTTTCATCCACTCTGCAGTTGATGGGCATCTTGGTTGTTTCCAAGATTTACCTATAACAAATTATGCTGCTATAAACATGGGTGCACATATACCACTGTGATATGACCTTTTCAGTTTTTCTGAGAAAATACTCAGGAAAGGAATAGCTGGATTGAATGGAACATTTAATCCTACTCTTCTGAGAAATCTCCATACATATTTCCATAGTGGTTGCACCAGTCTACACTCCCAACAAGAGTGGAGAAGTGTTCCTTTTTCCCTGCAGCCTTGCCAACATTTGTTATCAGTTGATTTCTTGATGGCAGCTAATCTTTCCAGAGTGAGATGAAACCTCAATGCTGTTTTAATTTGCATTTCTCCGATGACCAGTGTTGTTGAACATTTCCTCATGTGTTTATTTGCCATTTGTGTATCTTTATCTGAGAACTGTGCTCATTTTTGGAGAGGGTCTTTGATTTGGGGGGCTTGATGTTCTTCAATTATTTATATGCTCTGGATATAAGTCTTTTGTCTGAGGGGTTGCTGGTTAAATTCTTTCCCATTCTGTGGGTTTTCTTTTCACTCTGCTGGTGATTTCTTTTGAAGTGCAGAAACATTTCAATAACATGAGATTTGCATGTTATTGAGAATCTATAACATGTTATCATGTTATCCAGCAGTGTAGCTGGAGACAGAGTGCTCAAAAATCAATAGCATTCCTGTATACAAACAAGAAACTCACTGAGAGAGAAAATATGGAAATACCACCCTTCACAATAATATCTAAAAAAATGGAATAATTAGGAATCAACCTAACTAAAAATGGAAAAACTTATATCAATGCAAAAGACCTAAATCAATGGAAAATGCCTTGATTTTTGAGCACGGACTTTGTATCCGCCTACACTGTTGGATAACAATCAAAAACATGTTGATTCTCTGAAGTGTTTCCCGTGCAGTTTGTATTTTGTTCATGAATTCTCTGCCTACCTCTATGTCTCCAAGATTTCTACCTACCTTATCTTCTAGTAGATTTAGTGTTTCTGTTTTAATGTTTAGGTCTTTGATCCATTTAGACTTTAGTTTTGTACATGGTGCTAGGCATGGATCTAGTTTCAGTCTTCTGCATGTGGAGAGCCACTTTTTCCAACACCATTTATTAAAGAGGCTATCCTTCCTCCAATGAACATGTTTAGCCCCTTTATCAAACATCAGGTGGCTGAGTGTCTTTCTACTTATACTTACATCTTCTAATCTGTTCCATTGATCCTTGGGTCTATTTCTTTGCCAGTACCATGCTGCTTTTATCACTATGGATTTGTAGTACAGTTTCAAGTCAAGAATTGAGATGCCTCCTGCCTTGTCTTTATCGCCCAGAATTGCCTTTGCTATTCTAGGTTTCTTCTGTTTCCAAATGAACTTTAGGAGAGTTTTCTGTAGATGTGTGAGGTATGTCAATGATATTTTGATTGGGATTGCGTTAAATCTGGATAACAGTTTTGGGAGTATGGCCATTTTCACAATGTTGGTTCTTCCTAGCTAAGAGCAAGGACTATCCTTTCATTTTCTAAAATCCTCTCCAAACTCCTTTTTTAGCATAATATAAATTTCAGCATATAGGTCTTTTCCATTTTTAGTTAGGTTGATTCCTAAGTATTCCATTTTTCTATATGTTATTGTGAAGGGCGATATTTCCATAATTTCTCTCTCAGTGAGTTTCTCATTTGTGTACAGGAATGCTGTTGGTTTTTGAGCACTGACTTTGAATCCAGCTACACTGCTGAATTTGTTTATTACCTCTAGTAGTCTTTTAATGGAGTTTTTTGGGTCTTCTATATAGCATATCATGTCATCTCCAAATAGTGATAATTTAACTTCTTCCTTTCCTATCTTTCTTCCTTTTATTTCTCTCTTGTCTGATTGCCCTGGCTACTGTTTCCAGAAATATATTGAAAACGAGTGGTGATAGTGGACATCCTTGTCTTGTTCCTGATTTTAAAGTGAAAGTTTTCAGTTTTTATCCATTTAGTATAATTTTGGCTGTTGGTTTGTCATAGATGACCTTTATAAGGTTGACGTAGACACCGTGTATTCTGAGATTCTGAAGGGTTTTTATCATGAACAAGTGTTGGACCTTATCAAAAGCTTTTTCTGCATCTATTGAGATGACCATGTGGTTTTGTTTTTGGCTCTGTTGATGTGGTGTATTACATTTATTGATTTGTGTATGTTAAACCATCCCTGCATTCCTGGAATGAACCCCACTTGTTCATGATGTATAATCTTCTTGATGATTTGCTGCATTCTATTTGCCAATATTTTATTGAGAATCTTTGCATCAATGTTCATTAGTGATATTGGCCCATAGTTCTCCTTTTTGGTAGGGTCTTTCTCTGGTTTTGGTATAAGAGTAATACTTGCCTCCAGGAATGATTTAGGGAGGATTTTTTTTTGAATTTTATTGAAGAGTTTAAGGAGTATTGACATGAAATCTTCTGTAAATTTCTTGTAGAATTCAGCCATGAATCCATTAGGCCCTGGGCTTTTCTTTGTTGGTAAGTTACATTACATTTTCAATTTCAATAGTTGATATTGGGTTATTCAAAGTTGCTATATCTTCGTGGTTGAGCTTTGGTAGTTCATATGTTTCTAGAAATCTGTCCATTTCCTCTGTATTTTCCATCCTATTATTAGAGATTTTCAAAGTAGGTATTCATGATCTTTTGAATTTCCATGGGATCTGTAGTAATTTCCCCCTTTCAGGCCTTAATGCCTGAATTTGGATTTTTTCTTTCTTTTTCTTTATAAGGTTAACTAGAGGTTTGTCAATTTTGTTTATTCTCTCAAAAAACCAGCTTTGTATTGTTTGTATTCTTTGTATTGTTTTTTTAGTTTCAATTGAATTGATTTCTGCTCTAATCTTTGCTATTTCCTGTTTTCTGTGAACTTTGGGTTTAACTTGCTCTTCTTTTTCTGGAAGCTTGAGATGAAGCATTAAGTTGTTTATTTGTGCTCATTCTGTTTTCTTGATATGAGAATTTATTGCTATGTATTTGCTTTGTAAAACCACTTTCATTGCATCCCACAGATTACAGTATGTTGTTTCCGCATTTTCATTGCAGTGTAGGTATTGCTTTATTTCTTCTTTAATTTAATCTGTAGGCCACTGGCTGTTCAAAATGTTGTTATTTAATTTCCATGTATTTGTGCAGGTTTTGCAATTTCTTTTGCCATTAATTTCCAATTTCAGTACGTTATAATCAGATATTGTGCATGGGATAATTTCAATACCTTTGTATTTACTTAAGAATGTTTTATGGGATAATATATGGTCTATTTTGGAGAATGTCCCATGAACAGCTGAGAAGAATGTGTAGTCTGATGTGGTTGGGTGGAACACTCTGTAAACATCTACTAAGTCCAATTGCTCACAGGTATGATTCAGCTCTATTATTTCTTTGTTGACTTTTTGTCTAGTTGATCTATCGCTTTGTGACAATGGGCTGTTAAGGTCCCCTGTAATAATTGTGTTCTTGTGTGTTTGGTTTTTCATGTTCTTTATTATCTGTCTTATATAGTTGGATGCTTCTTTTTTGGTGCATATATATTTATAATTGTTAGTTCTTCCTCTAGAATTTTTCCACCTATAAGTATGTGGAGACCTTCTTTGTCTCTTTTAATCATTTTAGGTTTGAAGTTCACATTGTCTGCAAATGAATAGTTACTCCTGCTTTTTTTTGGGTTCCTGTTGCATGGAATACTGTTTTCCATCCTTTGACTTTTAATATATGAGTTTCCTTTTGGGTCAGATGTGTTTCTTGTAGACAGCATATTGTGGGATCATGTTTCTTAATCCATTCTGTCATCCTATTTCTTTTGATAGTTAAATTGAGGCCATTTACATTTATGGATATCACTGATATGTACTGTTTGACTTTGCCATGTTATGTTCCAATTGTTTGCTGTCTGATTTTCCCCCTTATTTAATTGCTTGTCCTACCTGGTGGATTCTTTCTGTTGTTCTGGGGATTGTGATCATTTTTATCTCTGTCTAGTATATCTTTCTATATTCTTTATAGGGTTGGTTTGGTGAATGTGAATTTTTTCTGTTGTTCTTTGTTGTGGAAGTATCTTGCTTCTCCATTAAATTTGAATGAAAGTTTTTCTGGGTACATCAGTCTGGGTGGGAAGTTTTCTTTCAAGGCTTGAATTATCTCATTCCAAGCTCATCTTGATTTGAGGGTCTGTGCTGAAAAATCTGCTGCGATTCTAATAAAATTATGGAAAACTTCATGAATTTGCATGTCATCCTTGTGCAGGGGCCATGCTAATCTCTGTATCATTCCAGTTTTAGTATATGTGCTGCTGAAGCAAGTGGAAAAAAAGCATTTTAAAATGAAAGAGGGAAAGAGTGGTTGAATTTAAGATAGGGGGATGGGAAAAAAGAATTAAGTTATATCATGTACAGTTACTAATTTCCTATGATGAATGTGATATTATATATGTCTAAAATCTAGCAATAAATTAGATGTGTTTGAAAAAAGATTAATTAAATCAAAAGAACAAAAAGAAACACAAAAGAATAATTAATAATAATCTTAAATAGCTATACTTCCAAAGAATATATAAAAGTTATGAACAAGTACATGAAAAGATAGATGCTCAATGCTAGGGGTCATTTGGGAAATGAAACTCAGTCATCATGAAATATAATTCCATACTCACTCAGATGGCTACTGTAATTTTCTAAAGGTAAAATAATAGCATTAATAAGGATGATGTGAGATTTGTACATTGTTAGAGAATTCTCAAAAGGTGGAGTTGCTATCAAAATCAGTTCAGCAGTTGCTCACACAATTAATTATAGAATTACCATATAATCCATAATTCTGAATTCCATTCTCATGTAGAAACAATATTGAAAATAGATACTAAAATACTGGAATATGTGTGCCCACACATACACATGCACACATCAAAGTGTATGAGATATATATGTATATGTATATATGTATGTCAGATAAAAGCACCTCAGATATTCATTAACTGGTGAATAAAGAAATCATGATATATACATATGTTGAAATATTCTTTGATCATAAAAAGAAATGAAATATACACATATGCCATAATGTAGATTAACCCTATTATATGTCCTCAAAAATCCTCATGCAGTCATGGATAGTGCTTCTTAGAGGTGGCTAGATCTAAATTGTGTGATGCTAAAATTGATTCACAGTGCAATGCTAGGATCAAGCACTAGGATTAGGGTGTGAGTGCTACTTGCCCTGAGTAACCTAGATGAGATATAAGGAATAGAAAGAGCTTTGGTCACTTCTTATTGATTTGCTAATTTCTACCATAAACTATTCCCCCATGAACTATTTCTCCTCTGTAATGCCATATTACTATGCCACCCTGCCTTGCAGTCAGCCAATTATGGACTAAAACCCCTAAAAAGTCTAAGCTAAATAAACTTTTTCTCCTCTAACTTTGGATATTGGATATTTTGTCTCAGAAACAAAAAAAAAAAGTTATTAAGACAGAATTTGGTACTAGAGAAGAAGCTCATTGTTTTCAACATATCTGACAATGTGGTTCAGGAGCCTTTGGGACTGGCATGTGGGAAGAGTGTGGAAATGATCAGAGATGCCAGCTGAAAAAGCACAACTGAAATGCCTGAGACTGTAAGTGAATGAGAGATTCTGATCAGAGATCAGGAGATCAGAAAGCTGATAGAAATGCTGTCTATAAAGACCAAGCTCAGGAGGTTCCTGCTGGAAAGGACTGCATTGGTTGTTGGACTCAAGATAATATGTATTATGCCTTGGTAGAAAGTTTGTCTGCATTTTGTTCCTGTCTAGAAACAGGGGATTGAGACTGAGATTCAGGGTGGGCATATTAATTAATCTTGCAGAAAAAAAAATTCAAAGTTGTTTAATGTTGCGGCAGTGGCATGATTACTATTGGGAGTTTTAGCCAGATTTATCCTGAGAATCAGCAGTAAAAAGGCCAATAGAATGGTTCCAAATGATTGACTAGAAAGGAAACTCCAATAAAGTTATGGCTTGCAAAGATGAGGAGATGGTCTGCAAACAGAGGAGAAGCTGGTTGCTGGAAGGACTAGCAAGAAAAGTCAAATATTTCAGAAGAAGATAACAGAAAAGATGAACTATCAGGAGCTGATTAGGATCCAGATCTTAGAGACAAACATACAGAAAAGTATTAAACAAAGTCAATGCAAATATGGCTTCTAGGGAATTGAGGAAGATCAGAGCTCTACTGATTCTAAGACAAAGATTTCTCTGAATTGTCCATATTTATTGGCTTCATCACAATTCAGGGAGGTTACAGGAAGTGGAGGACACATCTAAAGAAAAAGTCCATTGAACTGAGCTGGGCCTTGAGAACTTAGAACAAAAACATTGAAAGCAGTAAATCTTACTAATTAAGAGAACATTTGATCTCTAAAACTGGCAGTTTATTGTTCTAGAACAGGGAGTGTCATCCCTCTCCCCAGCTGCAGTCTTGTCTTGCCTTCAGAGACCGTGAATAAGAGCTTTTTCAACCTGGCTAGAGAGCACTGTGATCAAGGACTTAATCCTTGCACAAGCCAGTCTGCAACAATGGCCTGAGGGTATCACAAGAAGCAGCAGGACTCCACATTTACAACCTCAAAGTAGCAAAAATGAAAGACTTTGCTTTGAGAAGAAAGCCTCAAATCACTGCTTCAGAATGTTGGAGGCCTAGGATTATTGTTCCATCAAATTTGGTTCAAGCCCTATGGACAAGATTGAAAGAAACCTGACAACTGCCACAGCTGGTAGCAGACCTTGGTGTCATCCCTGCTGTTCTGGTTTAGGCACATGCAAAATGCAAGAGTTGGGAGGGGAGGTCAGGAAGGCTTCCATACAGATTTCAGAAGAACCCTGCGAAGTCAGGTAATGCACACCTGAGAAGACAGTGGATGATGCTGTGAGCATGAAGCCAGAGCTACAGTGAAGACCTAATAAGGTTGGAGAAGCTTGGAACATGGATTGTCCAAGGAAAACTGGAAAGAGGAGCAAAGTCAGCCAAAGAAACAACTTGTGGGAGCTATAACCAGCAGAAGTGACATGGGACAAAGCCACTGAAGCCCTTTGGAGTTCACAACTTGCCACAGATTTCCCCAGGATGCTGGAAGTAGAAATGTGGAATTCAAAGTTTACCCTTTGAATTTACTTGATTTTGGTCTTGCTTTGTTCCCATTCCTTAAAATACCCTCTATTTGTAACTTTTAGAATAGAAATGTCTGTGTTGTGCCATTGAATGTGGGAAATGTTTACCTTTTCATTTGCACAGGGGCTTGCTGCTAAGAGTTTGTCATGTCTCAGAGGAAACGTTAGACACGGACTTTTCAGCAATTCTAAAACTGTTAGTTAGGAATTTGGCAACTCTTTAAGATGGACTAAATGACTTTTTCATAAAGGTGTATACAGGAGTCCTTGCAGGTGGAGCTCAGCAAGGAAGTGCAATGGCTCGTGTTAATGTTTTCCCACAGCCTCACAGGGTCACAGGTAGGGTGGATCAGAGGTGGCTGGATTGTAGAGTAAGTGACACTGGAATTAATTTATGTGCAATGATAGAATCAAAAGCACTAGATTTAAGGGTGCGAGTGCTACCCACCCTAAGTAGTCAGAATAAAATATAAGGGATAGAAAGAGCTGTGGTCATCCTAATTGTCTGGCAAACTTCTGTCCATCGTGAACTATTTCTTCTCTGTGATGCCACCTTTCCTTAGAACCAGCCAATTATGTACCAAAACCTCTACAAACTATGAGGTAACTAAACTATTCCTCCTTTAACTTTGAGTGTTAAGGTATTTTGTCTCAGCAATGAGAGAAGTAAAACAAACCCTGAGAATATTTTGCTAAGTAAAAGAAACCAGGTACCATATTACATACCTTACGCTTAACTTCGTGTGATATATGGTTACTTGGTTTTAGCAAGATACAGCAGATAAATCAGTATGGACAGAAAGTAATTGTTATTTTCCAGAGACTAGAAAGAGGAATCAGTGAGAAGAGTTGCCTAATACACCTGTGTTTTCCTTTGGACAATGAATATGTTTTGGAGGTGGTGGTGGCATGACATTGCAAATGTACTAAATGCTATTGGCTGCACTCATAAAATGGTTAATTTTATATTATGCAAAATGCAACTCAAGTTTTTAAAAAATGAAAATTGATATCAGTAACTCAGAAACAAATCTAAGATTTACGGTTGAAGCCTTCCTTTAGAAAATGTATCGGAGTTTCCAAAGATGGTGGACCGGTAGGTAGCGAGAGAGATCCTCTCTGAGAGAGACAGCTCAAATGCCGGAATAGAACGCCCTGGAGAGACCCAAATAGAGAGAGATGGACTCTCTCAACCCAGGAAGAAACTAAAGTTAAAAAAAAAAATCACTCAAATATGAGGTCCTGGGGCTACCATTAGTGAAGGTAAGATCAACAAGCATGGCGCCCTCCTCGAGCTGCCTGAATTCCTGCCTGAGAGTGACCTGACTGACCAAAATGCACCAATGTGACTGGCTTGAGCAGCTGGAGTGTGGAGCTGAAAATCCCTGTGTGTGGCTTGCCCAGACCCAACCCTGCACACGACCAACCCAGAGGCACCATGAATTTGCACCACAGCCATGCTGAAGTCGGAGGTCTGGGAGCCCAGCATTTCTCAGGGACCGGCATCAACACGTGGTAAGTGCGGTAAGTGATGGGAATAAGGCCCTCCCACGGGAAAGGGGAAACCAACTGGAAGACATGTTGGATTTGGGCAGGATAGCCTTAACTCCATAAGGAAGTGGCTTCAGTTGGTTGCTCCCCTTGCCGAGTGGATTGGTGGAATCTGCTTGGATTGGGCCGTGTCCCTGGCTGGGACCCAGTGGGTTGCAACAAACTAATTCGCTGAGCACAGCGGCACAGTGACGCAGTGAAGGCCTGCAAAGGTTGACTGGCCGTAGGAGAGGAGCCAGTGCACACTGAGTTTGCTTGAACTTCACTCTCTGATAGCGGCTGGCAGAGAACAGAAGCCCCTAGTCTGCATGCTCCAGAGGAGCCTTAACCAACAAGCAAAGGGGCTGGGAATTACACTGTACACTTGTACAGAAGGAACCAAAAACATGATGAGAGGGAGAAATAAGAAAAAAAACCCAGCCCCCAACCCTGAGAACATTGATCCAGGAGAGGTAAATACAAAAGAAATTGAGGGCAGCAAACATGCAACATCAAACACAGCGTTAGCGGACATAAAGAGATATCTTCAGGACCTCGTAAGCGGGATCAGAACTGAAATATTAATTCAAATTAAACAAGAGATAAGTAGAGTAATAAAAGAAAGGCTGGGCACCTCTCAAGAAGACACAGACAGAAGAATGGAGGAACACAAAAGGAGAGAAACATTTAATGAAGAAAACAAGAAAAACCTAGAATTCATGAAGAAAATTCAAAGAGATTATCAGGAAACTAAAGACTCCATAGAAAACTGGCAAAACTGCTTGAAAGAAACCAAAGATAGACTATCAAAAATTGAATACAGGCTTATAATGTGTGATCATGAAAGGGAAGATCTCTTAAAAATAACAAGGGAGCAGGCAGTAACAATTGGAAGGCTAGAGGACGACAAGAGGATCTATAACTTAAGAATAAACCATGTGAATGAAGAAGCAAGAGTCAAAACAGAGGAATTACAAAGGCTATTCACAGAAATCATTAAGGAAAATCTCCCAAGCATAGAAAAAGGAAATGATATGCAGATGTATGAAGCATACAGAACTCCAGCCACCTACAACCCAAACAGAGCTATACCCAGACACATAATAATCAAGATCCCAGAAATTCAATATAAGAACAGAATATTAAAAGCCATCAGAGAAAAGAAACAGATTGCCTATAAAGGAAAACCCATCAAAATCACGGCAGACGTCTCGACACAGACCATCAGGTCAAGAAGAGCTTGGAGTGAAGTAATTCAAGCCCTGAAAGAGAACAACCTCCAGCCCAGATTGATGTATCCTGCAAAACTCTCTCTAGAAACTAATGGAGACACAAGATGCTTCCCTGACAAAGAGGAACTTGGAGAATTTGTGACCACCAATCCAACCCTACAAAAAAATACTGAAGGACATTTTAGAGAGAGAGAGAACAAGAATATGGGCATTTCAGGAACAATGGCAGAGAGGCCTCAGTGAATGGGGCAGACAGTGGATTGGAACAGAAAAATAGAAAACCAATGGCAGAAAAACAGAATAGCAGAAATCAGGCAGAGAAGATTGGCTATAATCTGTAGTATAGATGGCCTTGAAATATTAGCAGAGAGAAACACAGGCAGAATAGATCAGGAGATAGGGTCCATTGATATGCTCTATATAGGGAGGCAGTGAAACCCAAAACAAGCAGTGCACCTCATGGGAGTGAAAGGGGAGGAATTGTCTAAAAAAGGGAGGCAGAGGATATTGTTAATTGGGTAATAAGATTTAAAATTTACATTGTTCTCATCACTCTGCTTGGATGGATTACATGCTGCTCCAGTTTGTCTACTTATGCTAGACTTGAGGACATGGTCAGCTATCCCAAAAAATAAGAGGACATATTATGGTAATCATCCCTAATTTCCTATCAACTTAATCTGAAGCCCTTTATAACTTATGCTGTCTTAATATTACTGATCTTATTTGAATCTGGGTTGTTAGATTGCTACTTTATTTTGACTGATTTTATTTAAATCTGTTATGATTGATAGCATCAAGTTTAAGAGTATAGACAACTACACTGAAGATGACAAGATTCATTAAGATACCCACTCTGGTTTGATTATTACTTGCTTTTGAAGTCTTATAATGTCTCCAATGCTTTGTTTTTATTAATGTTGTTATATACTGCTGAGACATCATGGTAACCATTGTAGATCACCTTGTATTGTGGTTATATATGACTTTTGTGCTTCATGCTTTTCTAGGAATTGTTGTTTTATCTTGCTTTGTTTTGTTTTTACTTCTAATACAGAAAGGATAGATATACATTTAGAGACTCATGCATGTGTAGAGCTTATAAGCAGTTTACAAGAACCAACCATACAATGCATGATGAAATGTACAACTACTTTGAAGAAAAAGAAACACTACAGTACCCAATGCTGATTCCATAATGTTGTGATGTGTAATCCAGCAAAATTATCATTCTTTGTTCAAAGTGATTTTAGCTTGTTTTGTTTTGTTTAAGTTCAACACACATGAAGGTATGGACAGCTGTTTTTAGGAGAATGAGAGACACTATGACAGCCATTCTCAGCTTCCCTATTGTCTGGTCTTGAAGACCTGAAACTCCCTCCTCATCCCGCTCAGATCAATTCCATACTATGTTGTTTCATGTGAATTCCCTGTATGTGACAATATGGACAACTATTTGGAAGACAACAAGAGTCAATACGATAGAGAGTGAATATCTCCAATTGTCTAGTTTTGGAATTTATGTCCCTTACATTGCTTTCTTGTGATCAGCTTTGTTCTGTTTTGTTGTGTTTAATTTTACCCTTTTGATATAATTGAATGTATCTTTGAGTGGGTAAGATAGATGACCATATTGCTGTTTGTTTTTTTTTTTTTTTTTTGGTCAGATCGTGGAAAAAAACTGTTAACAGATTCACTGTTTGAATGTCTACTTTACATGTTTTAACTTTATAATTTGAACAACTATTTCCAAGAAGTCAGTATGTAACTTGCCAAGTAATAATCTCTTAGGGGTTTTGGTGTTGTTATTTTCCTTTTTTCCTTGGAATTCTGTATTGTTGCTACCCTTTATTTTGTTTGTTTTGTTTTTCTTTCTTCTCTTTAAATAAAAAAAAAGAAAATGCATCATCAGAACTTTGAACCAAAAGCAGAAAACCAAAATGAATGGTCACAATTTTAAGTAAATTTTCATACACTTTTAAGAATCTGTCTCTGAATATTAAAATGCTTTATACATATCTAAATTTTTGTGCAGAGGGAGAGAGAGAGAAGGAACAGAGGGAGATAAAGATGATAAAAATAAAATTCTGTCTATAGCATCTACAGGACATGTCTAACATATATTATTTTAAATATTCTAAGTGTTGAGTCACGGAATTCAAGAATAATTGGCAATATATTTCTTTACATTTCACACAAGGTTGTGATGTCCCTTATAATCAATAACATCCTGGCTTTAGCAAAATACAGTAGGTAAATGAGTAGTACTACTTTTCAACACATGATTTGTAATACAATTATGATTCATTTGCTTACATTCATCAATCAATCCTTTGAATGTGTTGAATTCAATATATGAATTGCTTAAAATTTCATTGTGATGAAGTTGAATTATGTGTGACCACAAAGAATTTAGAATTAATTTTAAGAAACAAAGCAACCTTTCAAAAGTTCACCTTTAAGGAGTTAAACGCACCTGGGACTCTTTATTTTAGCTAACAGTTGCTGCATAGGCAACAATTACATATAGTTTAGGTTCAAAGCATTCATTCTCCCTTCCTAGAGATCTGTGGAGGACACTAGAAGATCAAAAATGTTGAACAGCATCTTAAAGAACAGTAGGAGTTTTAGTTTTTTTATTTTTTATTTTAAAGAGAGAAAAACAAAACAAGAAAAACAAGTAACAAAAAAGACAAATAAACAATAACAATATAGGTTTTTAAAACAAGGTGGTAGGAATTTAACAAAGGTTATTATTTTGCATAATTATCTTCAAAAGAGTTATTCAGATTACCAGATATAGACATGTAAAATTCATCTAACCCTCTGAATGTTAAGGCAGTTTCAGTTTTCTCTCATTAGAATACAACAGAATGGGCAGTGTAGACTGAGCAAATTACAAGAGCCAATGAAAAAAAGTAATATAGTTTGTGAAGACAGGTAAAGAGAAACATTCAGAAGAGGATAGGTGGGAAGGAGTGGAACAGCAGATAAGGCAAAGCCAAACCAAGATCTGTTAAAATACTGGAATATGTATATTTAAGTAATAATAATTTCCTTACCAAAACCTCTTAACAGAAAATTAAATACATTAGCTCAAGCCATTAATCTTCACTAATCTCTCTAATAAATCACATTTCATATAGCACCAGGATGAAAAGAACTTCAGATTTTGGTCTGTATCTGTGACACAATATCTTGTAGTTCTTAACTTCTTACTTAAAAAAAAAGTCAAAATGCTAACCCTCCTTCATAGGTTGCACTTATACACATTCCCGCCAGGAACGATGCCCAGAACACACACACACACACACACACACACACACACACAAGAGTCTGTCACTGTATTTACCTGTGCATATGAAAGAGTAGGAAATGCAGCTTCATGCAGTTTTACTAAAATCTGTATCATTATTAAGTAGCAAAGCTACTGAAATCAACATCCAAGATTTTATAATTCATTCATTCATTTAAATATATATTCAGTAAATGTTCTGCACTAACAATTTTGATAAACTGTATAGTCTTTCAGGTATCAAAAATAAAGGAGATGTGCTTTTCTAACTTTCAACCAAACACTGAATATAGCTAGATATGTTCAGGGTCTCCGTAACTTCCACCTTGAATTCACTTGATAAATTTTGCATATGTGTAAGGTGTGTGAAAGTGAGTTTGTGTGTGTGTGTGTGTGTGTCCATGCACATACAGACTGGAATATCTATTATGTGTGTTACAAGTTGTTTTCAGGAATGACATAAAATGTACTCCAAGAATTGTTTACCTATCAGAATCACAAAATATGTCATTTGATATAATCATATGGTTTTCTTTTTCTGATTTCATAAACAATAGATAATTATACTTACAACTTCTTAAGAAAAAATTCTTGAACCATCCAAGTGTGTCCTTTTACTGGAAAATAGAGACTCAACAGAGCTGTGATTAAATTATAAATGAAGAAGAAATTATCTGTGACATATATGTTCTTGTCCTTGATATTGATACTGACTTTTGCCCAAACATATTTAATTTATTTTGGAATAAAGGCTGCTGTTTCTTTTATCATCTGTTCTGCAAATTTGGTATACTGCACTTTTCAATATATTTTTCCACTCATCTCCCTTCCCTTTACCCCATGAGTTTCTTAAAGAGAAGAACCATTTCTGATTAACTATTTTAGACCCAGATTCTGGCATCCTTCCAAGCACGGAGCAACATCGCGATAACTGTTTAAATTGATGAAAAAAACAATAAGAGAGAAAGAGTATATAACAGAGTGTGGACAAATGAATGATTAGGTCTGTAAACAACTGATATGGAAATTATCCTTGGAGATCTTAACCTAACTCTAAGAGGTTGGTATTGTTTTCATTTTACACTTTAGAAGTGAAATGCTTGAACACTATATAATTTTAGTGTTAAAATATTATACATGACTATAATTGTCACAAATTATTATGGAGCAAACATTTTATCTTTTAATTTTTGAAATTCCCAAGGAGGTATTCCTCTGTCTTGTGAAGTCCTCATAGATAGGTGTGAATCGGAAGATTCAAGTGTATTATTTTACAAATGGCAGCAAATGTGAGCAAATTGTGTTCAGAGAAAAATTTAAACAAATTTGATATAACAGAATTTACTTCTGCAAAGACCCAGACTGCATAAGAAGGCAGAAGTAGAGTTGGCAGATTTCTAACAAGCAGTGTGAGCAAAGAGCATTTTTTGGCTGAATGGGAGGCACAAGTGAAGAAATGATGACTGATCAAAGCAGCACATCTGTATTTTCAATCATGGCCCCATCAGTTGGCTGCCTGTTATTGAAATTTGGATGTTTGTTACCACTCCCAAATTCACTTTTAGTTCTTTTGCATCCTAAAGCGATGTTATAGTTTGTTACCTAGAAACTTAACACACAGAAGCACCCTCATACTAATGGCTGCCTGCTTGTATTTAACTTGATGGAAGGCATATTTAATGATTTTCTATACTACATTATTAAAGTAGGATGATGCGAAGACAACTGAAACTTAATTGTCATTCTGACTTAATTTCCAGCTATTTCATGGACAGAAATTTCAAAAGTAACAGTGTTTCGAATGTCCATGTTCATGTATGGATCTGTGCTCTGAACATCTCCATCTGTGTGGGAAGGAGCAAAACGTAAATTTGGGGAAAGTGTAAGAAGAAAGAACATCTATACAAACTATGATTGACAAAGCAAAAGGAGTGATGATCTGGAGTGAAGGTGAAAGAAATTTTGAAAAAACACAACCAAGAATCTTGAGTCGATCATTTAAACACTAACAACGTAAATTTCCACGTAAGCAAATTTTGCCAGTGTACCTTGCTATACAGATTCAGCTCCAAAGAAATTTTTTACTCTTCACATCTACTCCATTATCTGTCAACTACAGATAAATTTTTAAAAGCATATTATTTTTGTCTTACATGTGCAGTTTTATTTTCCTTTGGTTATCTGTATTTGTGAAATGCTTTCATAATGTCACCCTTTATTCTAAAGGCAATTATAGATTATTTTTCTTGTCTCTAAAATATTGAGAAACAAAGCTGAGCCAGTATCACATTATATTTCAGTGGTATCAGTATTGAAAATATATGAGACAATAGCTTACAAATGTCTGCTACTTCCAGCTTACTTCACAGAGAAATCAGGATGCCTGCATGTCTGCCTCAGTCCTTGCCTAGAATCCTACTAAAGTACCGAAGGGGACAGTTCCTTTTTCTTCCTTATAGTATCATACACTGGGCATGAGCCTTTTATTCCCAAGGTTGTTTCACGAGAAACCTTCTTTCTCTGATTTTCATCTTCCCTCTACATTTATGATGCAACTCTGGCTTCAGAATTTGCTCCACACCTGTCTGGGTTTGCTACATTCTAACCATTGTTTTTCCTCTATGCATTATTCCTGTTGGTTGCAGGTAACAGAAATGTTTTAAAACTGTAATAAAGAGAACAAAAAATACATTGTTCAATGGCGAGGACACATTGGGTAAAAAGTTCAGGGCTAGGCTGAATTCATTGCCTTGGAAGATGGCATTAGGAATTGTGTTATATCTGTCCTTGGTTGACTGTCATCTTTTCCTTATGTTGACTTAATTCTCTGGCAAGATAATTGCAGATGTATTATTTTCAAGCCCTCCCACAGAGAAGTATCTCTGAGAGAGAAAATCCTCTTTCTGTTAGGCTTTCCAAATCCTTGAGTTTTGCTATTATTTATTGGTTTAGATTATGTATAAGCAAGAGTCACACTTATCCAATAAGGATATATTTCAGATCCCCGGTGGACACCTAAAAAAATGGATAGTATAGACCTTGTGCATACAATATTTTTCCTATGCTTGTATACTTATGATGAAGTTAATATGTAAATCAGACACAACAGAAGATTAACAATAATTATCAAAAATAAAACAAAATTATAACTATACTATAATAGAAGTTGCAAAGTGTATTCTCTCTCTCTCTCTCTCTCTCTCTCTCTCTCTCTCTCTCTCTCTTTCTCTCTCAATATATTATTGTACTAGTCACCTTCTTGTCATCTTGGCCCACCTGCTCAGAAGGCTCAGGCCATAGGTATCTGGCTCCAAAACAAACAAACAAAAAAAATCATGGCATGAGGGCCTAACAGAGGAAGGCTGCTCTGCTCACATCATAGCAGTCAGGTGGCAAAGAGAAGAGAGGATCCTGAGAGAGAGACTTATGCTTCCAGGTCACGCTCTCAGTTACCTACCTCACCTGATCAATTTCTACCTCCTAACAGCACATTAGCTGATCCAGTGATGAGTATAGTACCCCCATGATATAATCACTTTCCACAAGCCCCATCTCTAAACACACAAGGCTTTTAGGGACGTACTATATCTAAACTGTAACAGTTATTGTATATATGTACCTTTTCATTAAAAAAACTCTCTCTTTGGCATATCTGTGTGCCAGTGTCACTACTCTTCTGTTTATAGCCATTACACCAGGCCATAAACAGCCACTTCTGCCTTACGTCACAGATAAATCCTGCTGCCTGCATGTCTGCTTCAGTCCTGGCAATGCCAGCATAATCGATCTAGTAAACAGCACGGCTGCTAAGTAATTAAAGCAGGGGCAGGAATATATTCAGTGTGTATACGCTGACCAAAAGGAAGATACACTTCACAGGTAGACTGGAGTGGAGCTATGTGAAATTTTATTATGATAGCCAAACTGCCAATCAATTAAAAAGTTCAAATATTTTATTTTTGAAAATTCCTCTTTAGTATTTTTGGATGATGATTGACTGCAGATAACTGAAACCATTAAAAGTGCATTTATAAATAAGGGGGAAGGGCTAATAACTGATTGTTAAATCAGTGTCTTTTGGCAACAGCTCTTGGGTCTGCGATTTTGACAATCTTGGTAAAATACTATAGGTCTGAAGATTTACCCAATTACAGTAGGAAAATGAGTCTCAGTATGAGGCACAAGGATGGTAGGAGGCACACAAAAATGTCCTCTTAACACTTTCATCTTGAGAAGAGTACTTTACCCATTATGCGTTTTTCCCACATCCCTTCCCTACAGATGACCTCTCAGTGTTCCTTCCACCATGTTTTACCATAAGACTCCCAAAGTCCATTAATATTGACCTACAGAGAGAAAAGTATAGACAGAACACAAACAGTACATTTCTCAGTTTAATAAGCTCTTCCTACCATCTCTTTCAATAGCATATATGAGTAACACAGCAGCAAAAGGAGAATTTTGCAAGATGTTCACAAGGCAATATGTTACCAAGTAGGCCCTCAATAAATATTTGTTGATAGATTTTAAAGGCCCTCTAAACCACTTCCTTGAGCTCCTTAGACCCAATTAATATTTTTGCAAGAAAAGACAAATCTACAGAGCATTGTTAAAAAAAAAAAGCAGATTGATTTTGTATATAGTTTACTCTATAATCTTCAAGACATTTATTGCTTGGAGAGGTAGCGAGGTAGTTTGTCTTTCTCATCTTGTATCTTTAGCATCAGTAAAGTATATGATGGGGAAAAGAAAAGCATTTGCAACTGAATATTATAGCAACAAACACTGAGGTAAAATAGAAAAACTAAGACTATATGTTTTCTAAGACCTTTTGTAAAAGCAAGTTGGGCTTTTAAAGTATGAGATTTTTTATTCCTTTTTCTTTTTATGGAAAGAGGCAAAGATAAAAGGGAAACAAATTTTTTTTTTTTTTTTTTTTTTTTTTGGTACCGGGGATCAAACTCACGACCTCACGCTTGCCAGGCGGGCGCTTAAGCCACTGAGCTAAATCCCCAGCCCGGGAAACAAATTTTTGACAAGCAGGAGGGGGATCCCCAACAATGCAGGTGCATTTTAATTTATACAGAAGTGTATCTACAGGACAAGTACAGCATTTACTCGAAGCACGGCTCTGTGTAGACAGAGCGTGAGACAGCCTCTTGCTGTAGTTCACACTGGCTTCAACTCACTATGTACCCCACTGTGGCCTGCAACTTGCTGCAATCCTCCTCCCTCACTCCCCCAAGTCCTGGGATTACAGGCATGGTCTGTAAAACTGTGGCTTTTAAAAAGCTTTGTTTCCCTCTGTGAGTCTTGAACATTTTATCCCTAAAAGAAGAGCACACCTGTAGCTATTTTGACCCAATTATTATGAAGATCACAGGCAAACTACTACTTTGTTTCTATTTGCAATAAGTTCACATAGTGTTTAAAAATACAGACTTGGGTGAAAAACACACATAGTGGTTAAAAACAGAGGAAGTGACTAACATACATCTCACCTCCCCCTCCTACAGACTATATTACTTTTGGGAAACCACTAAAATTGTAGGGGATGCTTTCCCTTGTCTAAGAAAAATGTTATCCAGATATGTACCCAGGACACTTCTGAAAAGATGCCTAGGACGGTAGTAAATGCTGTGACCATGAAAGAATGAGACTAAATGAAGAAACAGGAGATATGTTAAAAGATAAAAAAAGCAGTATTATTCATAGACAATAACAAATAAAAATAACCCAATTTAAAAGACTGGTTTCAGGGGTTTGTTTAGTTTTGCTTTGATTTGTTGTTTGTTTTGTTTTGTTTTGTTTTGTTTTGTTTTTCCTCATAGAATGGAATTGAGTGAGCCCGAATTGAGTTTGGTTTTTCCTTTATCATTATTTTGTATGAACATGGATAAATCACAAGCTTCTGTGTTTTTCAGAATTTTGTTTTCTCTAAAAGAGAAGAATGAAGGCTGGTATGTAGCCCAGTGGTATAGTGCTTACTCAAGATGTGTGAATTTCTGGGCTTAACTGTCAGTAGTACTGAAGAAACAGAAGGAGAGATAAAGCCAGATAGGAAGGGAGGGAGAGAGGTGCTATACACTTCATGATATTATTTTAAAGAGTCGATGATAAAATCTTACACAATTTTTCTTATAAGGATTATGAAGCATCAATACTACTTTACTATTAACATCTATCATTGTAATGAAGACGCCAGGCTCATAAATCACTGGTACATCCAGGAGAATCAGCCATATCATCCCCCTCACCGCCCTGAGCTTTGCTGCAATTCACTTGAGAAGTGTGAGTAGAGCTATCCTTAATGATCCTCTGCTGTCAGTCCTCTCCATGGGGACTGAGTGATGTTTCTATCTTAGGCCAGCCTTTCTGCCCCATCAGCATTTAGAGCTGGCTAACGCTCAGCAATCGCCTAGTAGAGAAGTGGTAAACAGGTTCGCTTTGAAGGGCTTCTTTACCAGGGCTCCTGCAGAAAAGCAATTTTTCTCTGGCCACCAGATACTGTCAAAATCTCGTGGAGACTCATGTGGCAGAAACTTCGTGAAGCACTCCTGCCAGCTGAGTGGATGCTTTTTAGAAACATTACAGAAACATTACTTTCTTTTGTTGTTTCTTTTATTTCTTTGATTTCCTAGCATAGGAGGAAGAGTGCTAAAATAGTGTCATTTCTAACCACCTGTTAAACACTACTTTCATCCTTCATGTGTCAGAGTATTCTGAGATACAGGTAGTAAACGTAATTATCAAAACTACAAAGCAAATGTTTTTCTAGTTTTAAAACACTGTGACACAAGAGGAGTTATTGTCATCAACCCCTTCGTAAAAATTTGCTCTGCAAGCAAATAAATTTTAAAATGTCAAAAAGACAAACACAAGGAACTCTAGTTTGAGTAGGAAAACAAAGGTCAAAGTAGAAAAGTCAGTTACTAATGAAAGAAATTATTGTTTACAGTGAAGTCTATTTTACCAAACGTCAACTGGACTTTGATTTCTTTTATGTGACCTTGTTAGGATTAATAATCAGAGCAGTTCTTTATATTGTAACTGCTTATAATCAGTGAGCTTTTTCCTTGGAGAGGCATTTTATTTCCTTTATAAAGAGTATCATCTCATCTGGACAGGTCAGCACATCCTTGCATTAATTCCATATTCACCTTTGGTTGGATGAAAAGCACTGCAAGGCTTGAGATTTAAAGATTTGTTTCAATCTTCATGTTAATAATCTGTAGCTAAAGAAGTTTTGATATTCTGTAGGGATCTGTGCATATTCCACAAGAGTCTCACGTGCTCCCTGGCAAGGTTTTTAGCTTGTGATTACATTATGGGGGAATTACATCTGATGTGTTGTTAGGTGATGAGGTCTAATGGGAAGAGGGAGGTCAGTAGGGGCATGACCCGGAAGAATATATGTCTCTGCCCTTTGCTTGCTGCTTCCTGGCTGCCATGACATGGGCAACTTCCTTTTGTCATGCTTCTCTGCTAGGCTGTTTTATCGTGGGATCCCAGAGACCATGGACTGAAACATGAGCAAAAATAAGAGTATCCCGGACATAAAGAAATAGACTCAACACATTCATTTCTATAAGCAAATTAATAAAGAAGAAAAAGTTATAAAGACTTTTTGGTTTTGTTAGCCCTGTACCACTGAACTAAATGTCTAGCCCTTTTTGCTTCCCAGGCTGGTTTGAGATTTAAGATCCTCCTGCCTCAGCCTGCCAAGTAAAGAGCAGTGAGGTTTAAAGGCGTGTGTCACATCTCTGGCTGAAAGGGTTTTGGAAGCAATGATAAGTGCAGTCAGATTCACACTGTTTTCTTGTTAGTGCCTTCTAAAGTAACCGTTGGAAGTTCCCTGAGTTTATAGTACAACGTAATCTTGTTAAACTCACTCCTTTTTGTAAATTGAAAACTAACTCCTTTTCCAAAAATGCCCATATCTTCTTCTCTGGAATTTATAAATGTTACCTTATTTTTTAAAAGGAGTCTTTGCTGATGTGATTAAAGCTAAGCAACTTGAGATGGGAAAATACATACAGCAAAATCATTCCCACAATTTACATAAGATTAGCCTGTCAGGATTGTGTCCTGGTTCTTCTTCCCTGAAAAGCACTTTTCTTACCTTCCATCAGCGGTGAGCAACAACCACAGTCTGCATTATAATAATCATGGTGTTGCATCACTAAGACAACAGTGAGCAGAATAAACTTTATTAACCAAAAAGATTTATAGCATTAAAAAGAAAGAAAAAAAATGGCTTAGAAATTATTGAGAAGCCTGAGAATCTGGATTCCTAGCTGAACTCCCAGGAATGGCTCCTAAAGCAACAGTGTACAATGCATGGACTAAAGGAAATGATGTCCCTGGGAAAAAAAAAAAAAAAAAAAAAAAAAAAACCTCAGACATTTTGCAGAGTCAGGAAGCTATCTGCTGAATTGCTGACATGGCCACTGCATCCAAAAACATACTGTCTCTGGACCATAACATGCAACAGAGAGTGTGGATATTTCATGCTTTCCTCTTCCCCTGACTTGTTCTAAACACAAATTTAATTCAGGCTTATTTGATTGACAAAACTTAAACCAGCAAGTAATTGTCCCTCTGTCTGGAAGTCTAGAAAACTTCTTTTCAATTCCCCTCCTCTGCTTGTTTAAAGAGGTATGGAATACAATTTAAGCCAGTTACCTAGCAATGTCCAACTTGCTATCTGAAGGAAAATAAATTAAGTGTTCTTACACAGTTTCTCTTTTGAGTTTAGGGGGCAACTACAGAAAGTTTATGTGTATTTGAAGATTAAATTCTCATCATAGAAGTCCTTTTGTATAAAGAGAAATTTAACAGGACTGGCATATACAATGGTATAATATGAGATGGATGCATATTAAACCACTATAATAGAGAATGCTTTCTAGAATGGATAGCTCAGTAGCATGCAGTAAATTGTATATGGTATATAGCTTGGCCTTTTGCAAACTCACTAAGCAAAACATGTGAATATAGAAATGTATATGTCCTCTCAGATTCACATAAGAAAATATTCAGAAAGATAAATCCTTTGAAATCTCTTCACTTATCCTGGGAATATGAATAGTTGAACAGCAAAGCTGAAAATAACAAAGGCTAAGGTGCCGACACTTGAAATCTCATGAAAGAAAAAGAGATATAGCAAAGAGAGAGATGTGGAAATCAGGAAGTGTTTCCTTCTAAGTGTCCCTAGATTTATAAAAGTCAATTAGGGAGGAAACCCTAGATTACATCACCAAAGAAGAATGTGACTTGACTGGTTATAAAAAGTATTATGACTCAGGTTGGATCTGAGAGATTTTTCAAAGAAAGCACTCCACAGTAAAATTAGTTATGGAAATGCTATTTAATCCACACTATTTCTGGAAGTGCTACAATTATGTCCCCACAGAATTTCTTAGGCCCATTAACATGGAAAGGAAGGTTGAGGGTGTAGCTCAGTGTTACAGAATTGGCCTAACACCACAAAGTCCTGGTCTAAATCTTGAGCACTACAAGGAGATTTTTAAATAATAGATAAAATGAAATGCTTACATGTTTAACATTTTCCTGTAATCTATTGACTAGAGAATGATTTGTGTAGGTGTGCATGAGTGTATACTTATATATCTGATTCTATACTTATGTACATTTCAGTTGTTCACACTTTATAGACACTAAGATTCTACAGCAAAAAAATAGTCTGACATTAATTCCAACCTCAAACCCTATGCATTAACAGATGAAATTAAATGTGGCGAACAGAAGTGCCTTACAGAGGAAAGCACAGGTAGGCAAGTATCTCAGTTCTAACTCAGCCCTGATAGAGAGCAATCATATATACAGCAATTGGAAAGTATGATTTCAGCATTCTTTTAAGACAGAAGCAATTACTAGATTCTTTCACTTTAGGTCTAATGTGAACAAAAGAATTTGGTTAGATTCAGATCCAATAAAGTTTCAAAATACATGATATTAATAAATCAAAAACTTTAGATTTCACATTCTTGGTAAAATTGGAAAATAAAATTTAAAAAAATTAATGTCAATACCAAAGAATATTATGTGCAGTAATTGGGGAATGGGCAATGCAATAATTATAACTCATAAAACAGAATTATGCATTTGTTAGTTTTAATTTCTCAAATATGTATAAAATAAGTGCAACAAAAAAATAAATCCAAAATACATTTCAAATTTATTATATTTTACCATCAAGACACACAACCTTTAAGAAATAGGTTTTTCAGAAGATGATGTCATGTAAAACTTATCTTTCAAACAGTTAACTTCAGGATACTTTTTCTTTTCCCTTTCTGTGTGCGGTACCAACTTTCTTATTTTCAACCACTGATATATACTATTTTTCATAAACGTTGTTCATCACTTGCTTTTACATGTTGTCTCTTAGTATTTTCTCTGCCATTGCACAAAATAGCTGGACTAATCTCCCCTGCATATGTCTTTAGTGTATCTCAGCGTTAGGGGAGATAAGATTAAAGGCCTTGATCCCCTTGCTGTTAGAACAAGACCTCAATCTCTCACTGTCTCTATTTAATCAGGTCTCTATTTTAGCTGCCACAAAGCTGTCAACAAAGGAAAATAAGCTTTCCCCTATCAAGGGGTTAAATTGGATTTCACAGTGTACAAAGGCTCTTCTGAGCAAAATTCCACCTGCACCCTCCATCAGGCAAATTACTTCTGACTTTTAATTTATTTCTCCAGGAAATGGAAAGGTATGGCATAACCAAAGTCAACAGGGAATAAAGTACAAGGTGTAATCAGGGGCTCACCGATTGCAGGCCCCCTTCTCTGTCACCTTTAATAGGTTCGCAGAACACACAATTTATAGAATGCATGACATGTCCTCTCTGTTCTGAGTTTTATTTTGGACTTGTCTAGTTAATGGTTCCAACAAGTGACAACTGACATTTGCTTGATGCTATGGTGCCTGGAAAATGTGTATTTTGTATGTTGAAGTTCAGTCTGAGAGTTTACAAAAAAAGATAAATAAAATAAAATAAAGAAGAAAAAGAAAAATTGAACTGGACAGTGTACATTAGGAATGTGTACATTAGGAATCTGATGTGAAGAAATCTGATTCGGGTGATGGCGATATTCATTTTGCAGGATTGTGGGTGTCATATGTGGGTACACGTTGGAAACAAAGGAAATGCATTTTTTAGATGAGATTGTTATTTTGTGACCAAATCTATTTAGCAGCAGATCATTAAATAATTCAAGTAACACAATTTGCTACACTCCCTTTTCTAAACTGAACAGAATATGAAAGCATGTCTATGATTTAATTTCACAAAACCAATTTGAAAGGTTAGTGGAAATTCATATGAATTAATAACTGCAAGTACTCATTGCTGGGGGGGAAATAGCAGGCATTTTTGTCTAAGAGATTAAAAGTCAAAAATTGTTTTTTAAGGTACAAATTTAACAAGTGTGCAGGGAATAACTCTTCAATGAAGGAAAAATGGGATAATGATGAAAATTTACATTTTAATTATAAATTAAGAGTCATGGATTTGCAGATAGCCTCTTTTCTTTTCTGATATTATCTAATATTTAATTCAAACCTGCTTTGCAATGAGTTTCATGTATCCTGAAATATGTTTGACTCTTCTTCTATTGTAAAAGATTAATTCAATTTATAAATTTATTCTGAAAATTTTGAATAATGAACAGGGAGTTGGTTATTGGGAGGAGAATAGGTGAGGTTTATTGAACAGTAATGTTTTTTCCAAATGTGTATAAACAGAACATATAATCTAAACTGATCTATTCATAATTGACTGGGAAATGTTTTTTGAGCTTTATAATGATTTCACCAGTTGTTTTAAGCCTTCCCAGCCCAAGAAAATGTAGTTTAAGAGTAGGGATAGTATTAAGTCTGAGAGTATAGGGAAATACTCTGAAGATGACAAGATTCATTAGGATACCCACTTTAGCCTATTACCTGCTTTTGAAGTCTTATAATATCTCCAATGTTTTGTTTTTATTAATATTGTTATGTACTGCTATGTTCAATTATTAATATTGTTATGTATTTCTATGCCTGATGATATAGACAATTCTATTGAAGATAACGAGAGACATCATAGTAACTTTTGTAGATCACCTTGTATTGTGGTTTTATGACTTCCATTTCATGTTTTTCTCGGAATTTGTTTTGTTTTGTCTTGTCTTGTTTTGTTTTGTTTTGTTTTGTTTTTCTCTCTAATACAGAAAGGATAGATATACATGTAAAGACTCATGCATGTGTAGAACTTCTAAACAGTTTATGAGAACTGATTATATAATGCACAATGAACTTAACAACTACTTTGAAGAAAAAGAGACACTAAGGTACCCAGTGCTGATTCTGTAGTGTCATGATGTGAAATCCAGCAATACTATTAGTCTTTGTTCAGAGTGATTTTAGTCTGCTTTGTTTTATTTAAGTTCAACATACATGAAGGTATGTACAGCTATTTTGAAGAGAATGAGAGACACTATGACAGCCATTGTTGACTTCCTTATTGTTTGGTCACAAAGACCTAAAACACCTTCATCATCCTATTTGGATCAGTGGTATACTATGTTGTTTTGTATGAATTCACTGTATTTGAAGATATGGTCAACTATTTGGAAGAAAACGAGAGACAATCTGATCAATAATGAAGAACTCGGTTGTCTGGCTTTGAAATCTGTGTCTCTTCCAGTGTTTTCTTATACTCTGTTTTGTTCTGTTTGATTTTACCCTCTTTAAAATAAAATTTTAAAAAAGAGTAAGGATCTGGGCAATAACTGAAAAACCAATATTGAATACTATAAAAAGAGACTTAGTAGGATAACTGAAAACCCAAAGCACCAAAATGAGTCATTACTGTCAAAACATATTTTAAGTATTGGAGAAACTTAATAAGAGAAGCCCATAATAGCCATACCCATGTGTAATTCTCTTACAGTTTATATCTACATATACTCTTTTTTTTTTAATAAATATATTCTGCTCTATTGTGACTACAGAACTGCAATGGCTACAGGACATTTACCACACTTAAAAACTATCTTCTCTCCCACAACAACCTAAAAGTATACAAGTCACCTTGCTGATTTTAGCATGGGATGCAGGGTGCACTTATAAGACACAGCAAGGAAGTATTTATATCCTGCTGCCAGCACAACCAAACATGAAACAGAGATAACCAAGGTCAGAGAACTCAAGGAGGGTATAATGAGCCAATATTGTCAAGAAATTTTTGCTTCACCCTGTGACTCTTTGATTCTATATACCATATGAAATTGACTTAATCCTTAGATGTGGATAATAAAGTTGCCAGATAAGACATTCACCAAATGGGCAAGGTGGACAGGAATTTTGCTCCCAAACAGACTTTGCAAACTGGTGGTTATCCACACTTGAGCAAATTTTACTCATTTCTATCTGGCCTGTCTTCTGCTTTGAACTGCTTAATTCACCATAAGAAGTCATATAGTCTTGTGCAAGGCTTTTGGAAGAGGATTGGAATATAGCAGGTGATGTGGTGACTTGCTGTTGGGAGTTGGGGTCAGTCAGAAGAGGCAGGTAACTGGAGTGTGACTTAGAAGGGTCCTCACTTCCTCATTTCACTCTGCTTTCTGATAGCCATTATCTGAGCAGTTTTCCTCTTTCCAGACTCCTACCATGTCATGGCCTCTCTGTCCCTAAGACTTCTGCATAAGCATTGAAACATCTGAAATTTGAACCAAAATAAACCCCTCCTCCTCCTTTAAACTGAGGGGGTCAAGTGTTTTGTCCAAGTGATTAGGAAAGTGGTTAAGAAAAAGTCCATGGAGGGTGTGGAAATTTTTTTTTTTAAAGAAAAAGATTATACCCTCTTACCACAATAGCTCCACTGGAATGAATAGGAAATGATCTAGGTACATCACCCATAAGAAAAAATGATTCTAAGAATAAGTAGCACACGGATATATAAAGAGAAAGTTTATAAAGCACACTTTCTCTCAGTGAAATTTGGATTCCTCTGGGATGCTGGCCCTACCTTTCTTCTTTACCTCCCTTGACCCAGCATTACATGCTTTGGAGATCTAACTAGAATAGTTCTGGTCCAGATTAGTAATTAAGGGTAATGTTGAAATTATTTTGGAGTTGTGGGATGAAAATAAACCATAGGAATGGGATGTGATTTGCTTAAACACAACACTACTTGGCAAAAGAGGTGAAGAATTTAAGTTCTAGTGTGTCAACATTTAGAAAGCTTGGAAAATAGAGATTAACTAATAAAAGGAACAAAAAATATGTATGTCATTTAAAACTAAAAAGATCAGAAACATGCAAAAACCAAAAGGAGAAAATATTTTTAGAAAGAGGGATAAGTCAATTTTGGAATGCAAAGTTTCTGAAAAGATTAAATTGAATGTGTGTCCCTTGATAGAGTATATAACCCAGAAAGAAATTAGCACATGACAAATTACTACCATAAAATTCTAAAATATGCATTAAACTAAATTAAAATACAAGGAAATTGAATTGTCAATAAATTGAATAGTAAGTTCAGGAAACAAATTTTGGTGAGAAGACCAAATGTATCATAGTGAGGTAGGGAGTTCAGTAAGTATAATTCCAAAGAATATGTGAAGTCAACTTCCATAAAAGCAGTTTTGTACCCCCTTAAAATTCACAGTTAGAACTTAATCCCTGATGTACTTTTGGAGGTAGAGTGTCTGGGAAGAAATTAGGTAATGAGGGCAGAGTCCTTGTGATGAGATTAGTGTTTTTATATGAAGAATTACAAAAAAGTTTCCTTCCTCTCTCTTTCTGACCTTACTATGTGAGTGCATAAGATGAGGATCATCGCAGTCCAGAAAGCGATCTTTAGTTACTGGGTAGACAGACACTTGGCTCTTCTCGGGCTCCAAAGCCGTGAGAAATGAAGGCTTGCCTTTTGAGCCACTCAGTCTGTCTGTTGTAGCACAGGAAGGCACAGCTCAAAACAGACAGATTTATAGAAGTATTCTGCCCAGGCTTTATTTTATGGAGTAGAATCTCTCCTCTGAAATATAAACAGATGTTTAGCGTACCCCCTGAGTTTTGTTTTATTTGTTTATGAAGACTTTCTGCCTAGGTATATGGAGATATACCTGTTTTTATACAGATACAATGGTGTAAATGAACTTATTTACAGAATTATACTAAGGATTTTTAAGAACAATAGAATATCAGGTTGAGTATGATCTCTGAAGTACAATTTTAAAAGGAGAAACACCAATACTTTAAAAAGACAATTACAGGTGAATTATACTATAAGTGAACAGTATGTTGTAAGAATTACTTTTGTCCTGATTATAATTTGCAATTCATCATTTTTAAATAAGTATCATCAGCAAATATGGTGAGTTCAACCTACAAAAATTTGACATGTATCCCAACGTACTACTTTAAGTACATCCATTTATCCTCTTGGTCATCTTGGTCTGATGTTTTGTGAATGTCAATGTCATTAGAAGAGTATATTGATATGCAATAGGTTTATTTATCTAACATTATTACTTATTCTGAATAAATACTTATCCCAAAATAATTTAGCACTGTGAGGAACTTAAATTTCTCAGAGATACTACCCAATTTACTAGAAAGTTGCAAGTCAGAGTCTTATGGATAAAGCATGAACAATATCTCCATTCCCTTTTGATTCAAATATACCACTGTCTGACACATTGTGATAAGGCTTTATAGGCTTATTCAAAGTTGATAGGATACAATATTTAAGAACAAAGGTACCTAGAGCCAAACTACCTGCCTTTAGTATATCTAATAGTGTAGAATTTGGCAAGTTACTTAACTTCTCTATGCCTCAGTTTCTTTATTTGTAAAAAGAAAATAAAAAGTAAAGAAGAATAAATAACCCTTCTTTACTGGGCCTATGTTTGTGAAGGTTTAAGTTTACACATGTGTTGCCCTTGTGACAGTGTGGTGTATAGTATGTTCTCTGTAAATATTAGTTGTCACTGTGGTTTATTGTAGATCTAGTGTCACATCTTCCTCACAGAGCCATGAGTTAGGGACTTGGCAACCAGCTCAGTGCTATTGGGAGATGGTAGAATCTTTAACTGATGGAGCTTAGTAGGAGGTTTTAGGCTACTGGGGTGTGTCCTTGTAGGAAACTGTGGAACCTCATTTCTTCTTTTGTTTTTCATCCTGACCAGGAAGTGAACAGTTTTCCTGTGCCATGTGTTCCTGCCATAATGTTCTGTCCCCATACCCACCACAGATCTACTAATGGGGCCATCCAACAATGGACTGAATCACTCAACATTCTGAACCCAAATAAATCTTATCTCTTTCCAACTGAGTGTCTCAGGTATTTGTTAGGAAAACCAAAAGCTGGCTGGACTGTTCTTGCTCTTACTGTTGCTTCTGTGGTTTTCTCATTGCTCTTTTTAAACTGACAGAATCCACTTACCCTGTATTTGACAACAACCCATTTGTTCATATTGCACTATACTCACTATGTTTTGTTGGATCTCAACCACATCAACTTACCTTTTCCCACTGAGGGTGGTAGAAATCCTATAACTTAGGTTTTTAAGTGCATGCAGTATTTTGGCTGTAATAATTGATTCAAACATGAGCAAGATTCAAGACAAAAAACCTCAACTGAAACCTTAGCTTTTTACTTGAGCGTTTCCCTTCTCTGTACCCAAAATAGAGCAAGTAGATGGTTTTAGATAGAGTTATTATTTTGGTCTTGTATTCTGGCTGGGATTTTATGATCAAACAAAGACAAAAGGAGAACAAATACTGATGTTACAATTTAAGCCTCTAAACCATCCTCTTTGTTGTATATAGGTCATTGCAGCCATGACATCTCCATAAAGTTTAGTGCAGCTTGGGTTAGGATTTTTATCTCACTTACAAACAAGCAAGCACCCAAACAAAACCAAATTTATCTGCTGTTCTCAGAAAAAAATATAAGATATAGTCTCTATTCCTACTTCTCTTAGTTTTTGCCCATTTTCTGGTCACAGAAATTGCCACAGTTCTTAGATTTCTCACCACAATGCCCCACATCATTAGTCAAGGGTTTTAGATGCCTCAGCTAGGAAAAATGAAATTTAATCCTGAGACTAATGTACTCAACAATGGTGGAACATCTCAATTATGACACATCTCCATTTTTTTTAAATCTAGGTAGGATTATGTAGATTAGTAATGTTGTAGAGAAGTTTGACCATAAAATTTATAATTAATCCAAAAAATAGCTTTTCCTGGCATAGGTTTAGAAATCACTGAACCATTAAAAAAATGAACTATGGTCTCTCAAGTAATACTGGAGTATTTGTTCAAAGAATTATTGGTGCCCAGCTTTCCTTGGATACATATGAAACTACAAACAACTACAAACATGTAAAGTATATGCTTATAAGAATCATACTGATACCAGAATGGAAATAATACTAAGCATCTCAGTAAGCATCCTAAAATCAAGATCTTCATCTTTTAGAGCTATTGGGCGTTGGGTAGATATTTGCTTTCCCATTATGTTT
This sequence comes from Dolichotis patagonum, assembly GCA_004027295.1. Taxonomy (NCBI): domain Eukaryota; kingdom Metazoa; phylum Chordata; class Mammalia; order Rodentia; family Caviidae; genus Dolichotis; species Dolichotis patagonum. Next base: position 3,969 of record PVJX010001490.1, on the reverse strand, counting down.
CATCAGTTCTTTGTGCAGTGACCTAGCTCTATTTTCCTCTAGGTTTATAGATGAGCCTTTTCACTTTAAATCTGTTCATCTTGTTTGTGATCCAGATGACAGAAAGCAATTGCACTAAGCCCTTAACTGAAATTTGTTTGCATACAAATGGCACCTTGCAGGCCTGATTCGTATTACCCAAGTAGGATTTCTCTGGGAAGTTCACTTTCCTGAGACTTGCATGTGGGTGCCAATTTTCATCAAGGATAAAGCTATTAGTCTCCTTCATTTCCTGATTGCTCAAGGCTTTATCAACTAGAAGGAATTTAACTTGGCTGAGGGATAAGCAATCCATTCATTTTTCTAGATATGGTAAATTTTCCTCTGAATCTAGACAGTCACAGAGCTGGGTGCTGAGGCCATCATCTTTTGCCTCTTAGCAGAATTGCTGTGGCTGAACAGGGGTTTGCTGTTCACTGGACTTGGACCAAAGGCGTAAAAAGAACCAGTCTCAGGGAAACTTAGCTCTTAGTTGTGCGGAGGCTTGAGAAAATTTGTCAATAAATATGCTTTCCATAGCATAGCTTTTAACTATGACTAAGGCATATTCATGAGACACTTGTGAAGAGCAAAGTGTGACAAAAATATCAGTTTATTCATTGTTGAGGGCCATATGTCATCACTGCAGTGTTCATACCTTTGGCTGATATTAGTCTTATCCACGTGTTAGTGTGTACTTTTCCTTTTACTTCACGATATGAAAAGAATCAGTAGTGCTGCTGCGAGAGCCTCACAACAACCACACCAATAGATCTCCTAAGCAACTTGATTGTTTTTCATATCAAAAAGAATTTCAGTATTTTAACTAACTGAACTTGTTGATTTACATTGGATCCTTGGAATTTTGAGGTCAAATGGACTATTAGCAATCCATCTTTGCTGCTGAAAGGCCCTTGGTACACAAGAAGAGAAGTTTGAATTTAAATCTACCTTTGCTTTATGTCTTTATTTTACTTTCAATCTCAGTTTATGTGTGTGTGTTTGCATGTAAATTTTACATGCATTTGTGAATTTTCCTTTTCTTTTTGCTTCACAGTAATTCTACTGCTTACAGTAGATCTAATTAAGAATAAATGAGATGGAAGACAATAGAATACATAAAGAAATATAAAAATTCATATACATGCACAACAAATAAAGTTCAATGAAGTAAAACTCCTTATTTCATCACTGATCAACTTGCAATTTATCAAAATTCTGAATATCATCTTTCAAATAGAGACTAGTGGAAAGAGTATTGCCAATAATGAGACTAATGGCAAATATAAAATTAGCAGACTTCAGGGTTTTGTTTTAAATACACAAATAAAGGACATATTCATTGTTTAGTTCTCTAATATAAGGATACAAAATTGAGAGTTCTTCCATACACAAGAAATGAACCAGCTAAGACAGAATGCCTATATTTTTCTTCCTTTTTTCCCTTCTTTTTCCTTTTTCCACCATTCTAGTTATTCTTTACTTTTGAGCAGTTTCTTTCCTTTTCATAATATCTATTGTTCCTTTTGGATCTTATTTACTCTTTCAGTTTCTTAAAAGATAGTTAAGATAATTATACTACCCATTCTATTAGTGCATTGAAAGAAACAGTTAGTGTTTATATTGTTTGACCAATTTTGCATGCCTATATCTGGTAATGTGAGCAACTATTTTGAAGACAACAATATGTGATATAATAACCATTGTTAATTTCCTATCATCTTGTTTTGAAATTCTGTATCATTTTTATTGTTTCTATTCTCTTTAAAAAAAAAACAGGGAGAGCATTCCTAATTTCTACTATCAAATGGACCAATAATAGTCTACATTGCTGTTTATGATGAGGAAATACTTGCCAAGTGTAAAAACAATAAGCAGCTAGATTCCTTGAAATTCATGAGAAGTGTGCAGAGGGCCAGTTCCTGCCAACAGAGGTATAATGCACACCAACAAAAGTGGTGAGGTGACAGAAAAGTGCTGCTCACAGATTAAAAGTAGCAAGAGCAACAAGAAAAGGGATTATAACTCAGGTTTTCAGAATTTAAAGGCCATAGTTTAGGTACCTTCCACTGAATCTCTAGGTATGATTGAAAGGAATGATTGATGGGGTATGGAGTTATTTTAGGGGCTCTTAGAATGTGTGCTCATCCAAGTATTCACTTGATCTTAATTGTATTTATGAGATGTAGCAACTATTTATGAGCCTGTAATAAGGTGGGAGTAAGGTAAAGATGACCAGAAAGTCAGGTTAGGAGATCCAACATGCATGTGCTCTTGCCTAAAGCACTGGTGATCTCCTAAGATTTTGTTATTTAATTTTTACCTCTCTCAGGACTTTGGAAGCAATTGTAACCATAGGGTACTATTTAGAATTAAATGGAGGGAAAGGAGTGACTCTCTCAGCTTCATGATTTCTAACTCTGCTATTCCCCACAGATTACCCCAGTCAGGCAATGTCTTTGAGGGGTGTTGAAGGAGGAAGTTCCAACTACTATAGCTATCCACAGCTGAATGGAGGTGTAAGTGCTATAATTCTTCTGTTGATTGGTCCAAAATAGCGCAAAATGCAGCACAAAAATTGGCTGACTGTGTTTCCAAGATGGATGAAGAACTACCTGAGTCATGGATCTCTTGGCAAGACATCTGAAATTAAGAATTTGGTTATTATCCTGGACACAGCCTTTATTAATACTTGTTATAACCTTACTATTTAACTCTTAAATACTTAATGTCATATTTCTTCTTGTTTGACAGCCATCAAACTACTGACAACACTAACTCAAGATCAGAACCTGCATTTACATCCAGGGTTTATCAAAAATTCTTTATAAGAAGAACTCAGCTCCCCTGAACTCACACATCAGTCAAGGTGAGAGTTCCCGGTTTCTTTGTAGGGTAGGCTCAGCATTCCCACTCAGCCAGAGGTAGCGTAGAAGATGGAATTCTCAATACCAGTCAGAGATTTGCAGGGCTCTCAGGGAGACAGTACAGTCAGAAATCCTGGAGTTGAGAGAGTCACTGTCTTTTCTCCATTTAATTCTCAACAGCACCCTACAGCTGCTCCTGCTTCCAAGGTCCTGTTTACAGTTCTATTCTGTCACCCTGTCATATTTTTTGGTCTGACTTTTGCAGTAAATGCAGCTACTTACTACTTACAGTTGACTATAAGCCTGATAATTCTTTCTTCATTGTACATAAGAACCTTAATTATTATTGGTCTATTCAACAATAACAATAATAGCATTTAAAAACCCCTATGGATCAGCCTAACCAAGGGGATAAAAAAAAACTCTTAAAATGAAAATTACGAACACTGAAGAAAAAAATTGCAAAAGACTCCAGAAGAAGGAAAATCCTCCTATGTTCATGGATCAGCAGAATTAATACTGTTAACACGTCCATATTGCCAAAAGTGACCTACAGATGTAACACAATGTCCATCAAAATTCTAATGACATTCTTCACAGAAAAATAAAACCTATCTTAAAATGCATATGAAAATGCAACAATCCACAAAAATCAGTGCAATCCTAAGAAAACCAAGCAAGACTGGTCACACCACAATTCCCAGTTGTGAATTACATTAAAAGATACAGTAATTCTGGGAAGTACTTCCCGTGTACTTTGGTTCTTGTTCATGAATTCTCTTCCTACCCCTATATCTTTGAGGTTTTTACCTGCTTTGTCTTCCAGTAGTTTTAGTGTTTCTGTTTTAATATTTAGATCTTTGATCCATTTAGATGTTAGTTTACTGTATGGTGATAGACATGCGTCTAGTTTTAGTCTTCTGCATATGGACAGCCAATTTTTCCAGCACCATTTGTTAAAGAGACTGTCATTCTTCCAGCGAGCATGTTTGGCCCCTTTATCAAAGATGAGGTGGTTCAGTGAGTTTGCAGTTGTGGTTGTATCTTCCAATCTATTCCACTGATCCTCGGGTCTGTTTCTATT
>PVJX010001489.1:124909-160561 GCA_004027295.1 Dolichotis patagonum | reverse complement strand
AAAACAAATTTTTAAGGAATCATCAATGGGTGAGTGTGGATTTAAGCTGAAAGTGGCTCTCCCCTACTGTTCAGATTCCTAAGAGCTGCTAGAGAAGAGATGTGTGGTCTTGGTGTTGTAGGTGCTTGGCAAGAATGCACTGGTCTGTTGAGTGGATCAAGATATGTTTTCATGGCCATTTGATCTCCCAAGAATCAGCTCTTCTAAGATGTAAGGAGCATACCATAGAGAGAAATTTTTAAAAAGTAGTTCAGTATCAGGACAACAAGTGCAAAGCCAATGATTCACCTTCTCTTTGTTCAGCCAACTTTCAGTCTTCCCAAGCAGAGCATTTAAATGGGTCAGTTGGCAGCATTCAGTGTGAAGTACCTCTGCTTACGTGGCCCAATCCCAGCAAACTGCAGGCAAAGCAAGACAGTTTCTATGTGCTCTTGTAAATGCAAGCAGCCAGATTTACAGTGGGCAATGAGTAACCAAACACCCTGACTCCTAAGAGAGAAAAGGAAGGCTGTCCTACATAAATTTGAGCCAGGTTACTTTAGGAACTCACTGGTGCCGGGGTCAATTGTTCTTGCTTCCGGTTATGCCCTGGACCTGCATCAGGTTTGCTCTAGCCAGGGTGGCAAAGATGATTTAACCCACAAAGGGTTCTGCAGGAGTTCTAATGCCCTATTTTGTAGGAAGAAACTGACTAGCAGACCATCTTCTTTGATGGTAAACATATGTGTAGTGACTGGGGCCATTTCCTTTAGCCTGTCCTGTGAAATTACCAACTCTTTTCTCTCAGGAATACTGGAGAGTTATATAGAGGCTGAGATGGGGAAAGTGGTCTCTTTTAACAGCTTAAGAGAAATAGAAAAAAATCAACCTACGGGGGACTGAAATGGCTGATGAAGGAGAAAAGAAGTATATGCTGTGTGTGTGTGTGTGTGTGTGTGTAGAGGAATGGGGGTCCCAGATAGAGAGAGAAAATATGCACAAAATTGCAAGATAAAAAAATAATTTTGAGGTTATATTTAAGAGCTGCTTAATCAGATTGCTTTCTTAATATCTTACATAGAACCGGCATTCCTGTAGTAAAGAAACTTACCATTTTTAAATCTGAGAGAGCCAGCTGGGCAGGAGCAGGATACAACAACGGGGGTTTTCACAGACAGAGTACAGCGGGAACACCATATGTGGAACAGTAAAGCAGTACCAGCAGAAGATCAGAGGGACATTGAATGGGAAAGTGACATAGATACACTTATCTACCAGAAATTTATGTAGGACAGCCTTCCTTTTCTCTCTTAGGAGTCAGGGTGTTTGGTTACTCATTGCCCACTGTAAATCTGGCTGCTTGCATTTACAAGAGCACATAGAAACTGTCTTGCTTTGCCTGCAGTTTGCTGGGATTGGGCCACGTAAGCTAAACACTCCATTCAGTGAATCTAACAATTGGTACAGCTTCTCTGTGCCGGGCATGCTGCTTAGTTTGTGGGAGTAGATGAGACACAGCAGTGATCATTAGCAATGTATGATATATTTAGTGAATGTAAGCCATCACTGGTAGTTTGCAATAGTGTTCCCAATCCTTAACCACTCTTTGTAGCCACTTTCCCATGTAACTTTATATGGCCCTTTCATCTGGGACAAATGACCTGCCCCACCTGACACTGGGTTATGTCATGTGACTAGCAATCCAATCAGTGAGATGCTAAAAGGGGCTTTGGATTTGCTTGCTTTTCTGACATCACTCTGGCAACCTGCCCTTCTTGGCCTGATAGAGGACAGGGGAAGTGGAGGGCAGCTGAATGGTCTGAGTCATTCCACTTGATACCAATGTAGCTCAACTACTAACCACCAAACCCCTAGATGAGAGGGTTCAACTGAGACCAGAAAGATCACTCACTGACTCCCATGTAAATCTCTGCAAACTCAATATCTACTGGGTGCTTACTGTTTCAAGCCATCAAGTTTTGGGATGGTTTCTTGCAGCATTTTGTGACAATTAATAAAAATATGAAAAGATATAAATGATACAAATGATACCAGTGAGTCTGTCTGGCCTGCCAAAGATCACCACATTGGAAGAAGGAAGCAGTTGAGGTTTGGCCCCACTGAAACTAGAATAACCCTGAGCATGTTGCTTTTTAACCCCACACCCTCTTCTCTGTCAGGTAAAGGGATCAGACTAGATATTACTAATTGGAGTTCAAGGATTAATCCCAGGAGGTCTTTGAACCTTGTGAAATTGCATGTGTGAATGGGGGGGCATACTCTTCATTGGTCCATGGCTTTCATAAGACCCTTAAATTAACTGTAGCCTCAGATGTCAGCCTGGATGAAAGGCCTTTCAGTGGCTCTTGGGCTCTAGAGTACCAGGCTTGCTTCAGTGGGGGTTGTAGCTGCCTGAGTTAACACTAAGCTGCCTAGGACTGGGGAAGAGGGGGGAGTATTCCTGTCCACCAGTTTCTGGTTTGGGCTCCAGCTACCGTGGGTAGAGCCTGCAACTTTGCATTTGATCCACATAATAGTTTAGCTCAAAAGGAGGCTTTGTGACTGGCATGATATTCTGGAGCAGTGTGGGAGTTCTGGGTCCTCTTTGTGGATTCCCTCCCTTGCCCCTCTGCTTACCTCCATCAGATCAGTTCTTGATAGCCTTTGTCAGCAAGCCTGTTCTCCAGGAAGCCTTTCCCACTAACCCTCTTAGCCTGTCTTTTCCTTTGAGCCTCTGTGCTGTCTGTATTTCCATGCACGCCTGGTTTATGTTGAATCCTGTAGTGTCTGAGTGCCAGGTTCACTCTAAGCTCATATCCCTAAAAGAAAGCAGGAGATGGTTCTTCTGCTACTTGGAGCCTGCACAACACAGCTGCTGGCCATGTCCCCTCAGCAATGCTGGTGCCAATGCCAGCCCTTGGAACACTGAATGAAGTGAGCAGCTTGTTTTTGGGCTCTTCCCTCACACCACTGAGTTCCTTCCCTGTTGTCCAGATGTCCACTGACCCAGCTGGCATTCCAGACTGGGCCTTCCTTTGGTGGTAACTGAGGTCTACGTGTCTTCCTTCTTCTAGTGAAAATTTTCTGCTTTCTTCAGGACCCTGTTAGGTGATAGATGAATTAGGGGTTCTAGCTAAAGTGTCGATAGCTAATAATAGTAATATCTCTCCTAAGTACTACTGCATTTGAACTCAAGTTTCTGATGTTTTTATCCATACGCGTGACCACATGTCATGATAATTCCTGACACAGGCTGGAAGGATAAAATTTTCATGCATGAAGTTCTTGGTTCCCCTCAAATATGGGCCAAGCCATGTGGCATCGTTGAGTGTTCTACAAGTGGTCTTGGAGTGGTTAAGAGAAGAGACACATACATTTATACTAGTGGACAGCATCAGACTATGTTTCATGCTTAACCTTTATAGTTCCTAAATTGCTTATAAAATGCAGGTCAGTGATACAAATCTTGACATCAAAGGTGACACATGTGTAAGCATGTGTGCTCTTGTGTTAGAAATGGACCACAAATAGTCTGTCATCTTTAGCTTACTGTCTTGTATTTATAATGGAATATAATGAAATCCTATAATTTGAGGAATCCCCCAGTCACCTAGTTGAGCCTGTCTTTGGTCAATTAAGTGACTAAGTTATTGTTATCACCCCTATTTTATAAATGGGGCAAGTGATGATCAGAGGAGATTCAGGACTTAGCCACCTCCCACTGAGGGCAAGTGAAGTAATCGGACCAGAATCTAGAGCTCTTCTTTTCATCACAGGACTCTTCTCATCACAGAATGCCACATTAAGGATCTTGTTCTTCTGTACCTTTCAACTTTAAAACACTAATAGGTCCCCAAGATCTTTTCCAGGTAGTGTAGAATCTTTTCATTAGGAAGGCTTGTCCAGGTGTGGTTCATTTTATGCAGTGGGTGTTGCACATGTGTTGCTCCTTTATAACTTGCATTTTATGCATACAGTTCAGGGAAGATAGCTAAAAGAATCCTTTGATGAAAACCCTAGTATTCTCATATCTGTACTATCTGTGGTGGTTTTAAGGACCCTATTTTCCTTTAACCCACATAATCAGTTCTGGAGACATCCATGCATGCAGTTTATAGTCTCACAGCAAGAATGGCAAAACACGTAAATTGACATGTGAATGCAGAAGACACCCTTGGTGGGGAACACACTGTGAGCAAAGGGGTAGCATGTTGGCCTGGGAATCAGCATACCTGGGTTTTCTTTCCCCACCTTAGCATGACCTGGTGACTACCCTTCCTTCTCTGGGGCTGGGTTCATTATTTGCTGAATGGAAGGGCAGCATTGATTATGAGACCTTCGTTCCCATTCTGACTTCATAGGACTTGATGCATATTCATGTGCACAAAATGGCCTTCAGCTGTGGGGAAATGGGACTCTGCCTGTGGTGATTTGCATGGAACAGAAATCAAAGCCTTAAGCCACAGTGCTGAAGCTCCAGGAGTGAAATTTCCAGTGTTATCTTTATGACAAGGACAGGGATAACATGAGGAAGGGATGGCGAGAGAATGAGATCTGCCGAATGTCCCTGGAAAGAAGCAAACACTGTTGGCAGTTCCAGCTCGACCAAGGCTGCGGTGCTGGGACCATGCACACGGGCATCTGCACATGTGGCATCTGTGCACATGGGTACAACAGTCACGCAGCACCCACGTCGGGCTCCAGGTATAAACTTGTGGGGTCTGTGGGCTCACTTGTGGCTGGCTATTTAGTTTTAATGCCCAAAACCAATTTTAACTAAAATAAAGGAATCCCCCTAAATATTCTATATGGGGTTTTCTTTTTTTTTAGAGGGACATTTCAAGACTAGCTTCACACAGGTTTAGCCGAAAGGGAAATTAAACTCTACATTTAAATGGAGATTACACACAAAGGAATCCATTAGTTTCAATATTTCGCAGCAGGAGGGCTCAGAGTTATTTAAATAAGTTTAGATATTAAACCTAAAGTAGCCATTAAAGCAATGTGGATTTGTTTGTCTGTTTTTTTTTCCCCAGAAATCTTTTTTTTCCAGCTGACTGAAAAAATCCATTGCTTAACTGAGGGAGGATATTTTAATGCATTAAAAAAAATCCAGGGACTTTTTAATATAGCACTTCCCTTGAATTTTTAAGTACCATATCACAGTGTACTTATTATAGCCAAGTGTCATCTTTTGGACAGATTAAACCATCAGTGTGCTCCCTTCTTCGCCCCCTCCCTCTGCAGACCAGCGCTAATATAAACACCGACATTAAACTGTATTGGCTATGGAAGAGTCTTTGATTGTCATTGAGATTATTTTAAAAGTTATTTAGGTCCCCCTGTTACATCTCGGCAAACCACTGAGAAAATGTTGCGCTAGGTTTCTCTTTGCGACATTTCTTTGGGGATTCATAAATATTGATTGTACCGTAAAAAATTGATGGAATCTTGAAACAGACTGCAGTCGAGGCAGCTGGGGAATTTACTCAATTTTTCTCAATCGCTGCAGTCTATAAAAAGAGGAGATTTTGCAAATTGTTTCTCACCTTGTCTTTTTAGTATTTAATAGCCCTCAATTCTATAGCCTTCTGAACCATGCACTGGGCATATTTTCTATCAAAATGGAATCAGGCCTATTCAATGGGAATTAAAAGGTGGGAGCAGGTTATGTAGGGGTTAAACTCTATCTTGTTCTCTACACTCTCTCAAAGCTCCTCTTCTCCCAGTTCTCTCCTTTGGAGTGGCAAGTTGTTTTTTTCCTATTAATCCTGCAAATGTTCCACAGATGCCCATATTATGCCCAGGAGCATCCCTTTCCTCGCTTTACAGGACCCTGAAAAAGTAATGCCAGCCATCCAGGAAACTATAAGCCACAATGCCATTAAGTCACTTACTGATTCCTCTTGTTTATATAGCGAAGTCCTTTTCTATCTTGGTATTCATAGCTCTTTACCTATCTAGCTCCAAACAGCCTTGTTCTTATAACTCTCCTTCCAGAGCCCTCATTTCTTTGCTTATGAGTTCTCTCACTGTCCCTCAAACCTGTACCAGGCATTTCATTTTAGGATCTCAGCCTATACTTTTATATCATACCTGGAATGTTTTCCTTACCTTTTCTTTCTGTGGTAGGTATAATCTAGACTCCACCACAGATGTCTATAGGACCTAATTCTCAGAACTCATGAATACATTAATTTATATGACAAAGGGGAATTGTGGTTGCCAATCAGCTGACCTTAAGGTTACCCCTGTGGACCATTGTAATCACAGGGTTCCTTAAAAGTGGAAGAGAGCTAGAATGCACAATCAGAGAGATGACAGTGTGAGAAGAGCTTCCAACCTTGCTGTTTTAAAGAATGAGGCCACAAACCAAAGAAAGCAGGTGACATTTAGAAGGTGGAAAGGAAATGGCAAAATACAAGGACACAGACTCTCCCCTAAAGTTCTCCAGAAGGAACTCTAACATGCCAAAGACTTAACCTTACCCAGTGCAATTCATGTTGGACAGTCCTACAGACCTGTAAGGTCATATATTTATGTTTATAAAGCTACTAAGTTTATGGCAGTCACGTCCTTACCACATTTGATGTAAACACTTTAAATCACAGTAATCACAGTTAAATTCCATTTTAGCATATTATATAGCATTCACAGTATCCAGCAATTAAGACTTGCATGTATTTGGGGACAATATTTAATCTAGCATCCCTGGTAACAAGAAGAAGGCACCTAGGTTATAAAGTACCTAAAGATAGAAAGCATTGAATCTGATATCAAATGACATCAAAACCATCGTGAGGTATAGTTTGGGGATTTCTCTGGGGACAAAGAATATGACATCTATTTCATTTATCTTGAATTAATCAACCATGGACTCAAGTGCAAATTCTTTCTGTGTTGGTCATCTGATTATTTTTTTCCTTTTTTAATGAGGAAACTGAGTTCTAGTGGTTTGCCCCAAGATGACAAATGGGTAGTATATAAATTACACACAGAACCTCTATGTGCAGGAAATAATCATGTCCCTTGGATTCATTGAAGAGGACTATCTGTGGCCTCAGCTCTCCTCAGTTAATGGAGCCAGTCTCAATGACAATCTCCACATGCCTCACCAGACACTATATAGTATTAGAAAAGCCACTGCATGAATTGTTTAGTTTGGGGTAAGAGTGATCTATGAATCTTCAGAAATTACATGCAAAGAAAAATTTTTTGGCAAAGAGGTGCTCTAGTTTTTTTAGAGAGGTTAGATTCTTCAAGGAGACCATGTTTTGAAAGTTAAAAATCAAGATCCATGTCCTTTGTGAAGCCAGTAATAAAAAAGAAAAGGAAGGAAAGAAGGAAGGAAAGAAAGAAGGAAGGAAAGAAAAAAAGACAGACAGACAGAAAGAAAGAGAAGAAAGAAAAGAAAGAAAGAAAGAAAGAAAGAAAGAAAGAAGAAAGAAATGGTCCAAGCAGACCATTTACAAAATTACCTGGGGAGAAAAGGCCTTATTCATTCTTTTAACATTTATTTTTCTGTGAGCAAGACTCTAGAGACTCTAGAGAATGACAAAGCTGGAATTTGGAAGTTGGAAGGGAAGATATGGCCTATACCTTCAAGAACTGAGAATGTTAAGTTTGGTTGGACCTTGAATGCTCAGATACTTTGCCACTTCCCAATGCCATCATCGTTACCTCTGTCCTCATGCAAAGCATCATGTGATGGTGTTCTGTGCAGACACCTATGCTGAGGTTGGTCTCTGCCCTCAAGGAGCTCACAGGCTAGTAGAGTAGTTGGGACCTGTCCATGCAGGGTCTGGATGCTGACCATACAAGGAAGTCTGTGAGCAGTGCTAAGTGGTTCTGGGGTACTGAAGGAGAAGGGTTCTGTGTGGGACACTGTGGGCTTATGGTTGTGGAGGGATTCTTGAGAGGAATGAGAGAGCGAGTGAGCGAGCGAGCAGGAGAGAGAGAGAGAGAGAGAAAGGCTTTGGAAAGATTCTTCAGGCAGGAAGGATTCTTCAGCTAAGAAACAGAGTGGAAACTCTCTGAGCATGAGTGAGGCCATGAGGAGTTCAGTAGGGAGAGTAAGGGCTTTAGATCCTGGCTTTTTCTTAAATGCAGCTTCCTAGTCATGACCCCTTTTTACACTCAACCCTTTTTCTGTGCCCCAGTCTTGACTCTGACCTTCACTCTTTTATTAACCAGAATAACTGTCACTTCTAAGGTGTTCCAGGACCAATGCGGTTCACCTGAGCTCCAGGGAAGGTGGCCATGACTCAGAGCAGAGATCTAGCTGCACCCTTCCTTGGGCTGTGCCACCCAGGAGGATGCTAGAAGGCATCATCTGTTTCCTCTGGTCTCTAGCAACTGCCACTGGTGCAAAACAATTCTTAGACTCCTATTGCCTGCAGAAGTCAGAACTCCCATCTACATTTCCTCCCAATCCAGAATCTTGGCCCCTCCAGTCTCATTTCCCCAGCAGATCCAATGTCTCCAAATGAATGATTTCTCTATTGTGTCTGGCCCTTCTAGTTGTTCTTGGCAGGAAGGCTGGTCTGCCTCAAGCTACTGCTGCTTCTCACCAGGAAGCCACAAACCCTTTTCTGTCTTTGCTTTTGAAGGATATAGTCATTGCAGAAATTTTGTGCTGGCAGTTGTTTTCTTTCAGGACTTCGAATATATTATTCCCTGTCATCAAGCTTCCATTGTTTCTGTGAAGAAGTGAGTATAAGTCTTATTGCTGCTCTTTGGAGGTAATATTTGTCTTTTTCTTAATATTTCAGAGTTTTCTGTGCCTTGGTACTCCAACTACACTGGAGTTAAACTTATCACCATGAATGGTTCCTGTACTCTTGTTTGCCTCTTCCATCCTTTTGCCTTCTGACCCATAACATCACATTTTCAGGCTCTCACCTAGGTCAGGGACTTCAGACCCCTATTTTGGTGCCTTGTCAGTCTGGCTCTAGTCTCCATTCTTCCGAACTTCTCTCTTCTAATCTTTTTCTTTATTCACAAGCCCTTGTGGAATTTCTAATATTAAATCTGACTATGTCACACCTCTGCTTAAAATACCGAGATTTCTCATCCCTATAGAGTAAGTTCTTAGCTTCTTCTTATGTGACTTAGGACTTCTTTTAATCCCGTTTGGTTTCTATAACAAAATACCTGAGGGTGAATACTTTATAAAGAAAAGAGATGTACTTAATTCACAGTTTTGTAGATCAAGAGCATGGTGCCAACATCTTCTTAGCTCTGGTGCCAGCCCTATGCCAGATGGCATCATGAGCATGGGTACATGTGTAGAGGAGGTCATATGGTCAAACAGGAAGCCAGAGACCAAGCCAAGACATTCAAACATGCTTTATAACAATTTAGTCTCATGAGAACTGACTCAGCTCTGCAAGATGTACAACAGTCTTTTCTGAAGTTTGTGTTCTGTTATGGTTCAGATCTAGAATATTCCCTCAAAATCTCACGTATTCAGAGGTGGGTTTTTGGAAGGTGATTGCATCATGGGGTGCTATATTCACCAGTGGATTAACCCATCCATGAGTTCATGGCTAAACACGCTGTTAGAAGGGGGCCCTGGCTAGAGATGGGATATGAGTTGGAGGGTGTGTTCTTGTTCCTGGCTTTTGTCTCTGCTTCCTGGTTACCATAGATTGAGCAGCTTTCCTCTACCCAGTCCCTTCCACCATGCCTTTTCTGCTTTGGAGCCAGCCAACTGTGGACTAAACTCTGAGCTGAAAAACTTCTTCTCCTTTATGTTATGTCAGGTATTGTGTCTCAGCTATGAGAAAGCTGACTAATATAGCCCCTGTAACCTAATTACTTTGCCCTAGACTCCACCTCTTAAAGCTTCCATCACCTGAACATCAGCACCCTGGGATCCAAGCTTCTAGCCCATGAACCTTTGGGGAGCATGCTCAAACCATATCTAACCCATAGAGGACTCTATGCATCTTTGGATTTATTTCTAATTATTTTCTGTCTTTAACTTATACTCTAAGAACTCTGATGTGTTTCTAATTCCTCTATGCCCTTACACACACACTCTCTCTCTCTCTCTCTCTCTCTCTCTCTCTCTCTTCTCTCACATGATCATGCTTGTACTTCTTGCTGGAAATCTCTTCTCTCTCCTCAGCTAACTTAGCCCTATTCATTCTTTCAGGCCCAGCTCAGTCATAAAAGCCTCACCATTCTCATCTCTGCTCCTGTCATGCCTGCGTGGTCCTATAATGCATTTTTCATACTTCTGTCATCATACTGGTAGCCCACACATGTAACTCTTTACAGGTTGACCTTTCCCTTTAGGTTGAGTGTTCTTTGAACAATGATGTCTTGATTATTTTCCATATCCCAGAGCTTTGCCTAGAATATAGAAGACAGTAAATATTTAAGTGATTGATGACTTAATAAGTAAATTTATATGAAAAGTTCTTTAATCATTCTCATATGACTCAATAATATTAGTGTCATTTCAGTTGTAATATATATATATATATATATATATATATATATATATATATATATATATATATATCAAGTACCCTGTCTCTAGTTGTAAAAGAGAAAAGGTCCCAAAAGTATCTCTCTCCAGAACCACATCTGTTTGGCAAAGCCCACACTGATTTTCTTCTTCTTTCCAGCTCCTCTACCAGTTAGAGTTACTAACACATGATCCATCCCTTGATAAAATGTGGCCTCCTATTGCTCTCTAATCATAACACAAAGCAGGGAGGTTGATGGACCTAGTGTTTTCTATGACATTGTTCCATTGGTTTGGCTCAGTACTGAAGCATTCTCAATGACATGGAAATTGGCCATTAGGAAAGACTGTTTTCACTAAATATGATCACCCTGATGGAGGGCTGGACTGGGCAAAACTTGAGGTGCTGAAGTTTGCCTTCCTTGGAGGGGCTTTATAGGTGGGGACTGAATGCCAGTTGCACCAATGAGAAGAAGGCATCAAGAGCAACAGCTGAAGAGCGAGGCACCATCACATCGATATAACTACAGGAAAGGGTTGGAATGTTGGGTCTGATTTACACTGGAGTTGGTCAACAGAAAGTGTAGCACCAGACCTGTATAGGAAGCCCTGCTGGAAAATATCAGGGCCCCGAGTGGTTAGATGGAGCAAGGTGTCACAGTGGAGACATCCTAGGTATACCAGTGGCTAGGAAATAAGATACAAGAGAATCTGGATGCCTTAGTGAGAGCACTGCAGATAGGATAGCCTGGCTTGAATGTGAGTGTGTGTGTGTGAGGAAAGGAAGGGTTGATGTCAAGTGACCCAATCAGAGGATTTGGGTATTGTATACTTCTCTGGGCAGATACTAACCAAAACCAGTTATGAAAACAGGTGAAAATCCAGGAAACAGAGACACTGAAAGACCAAAAGCACAGAATAGGATGTCAAGGTGAGAATGAGATGGGATTAGTGGCTGAGGTGGAACTGAAGACTTTGAACCACGTGAATGAGCAGAGAGTAAAATTCTAGGGAGCCAAGCCAGTTACTAACCCATAGTAGGCCATAATGCCAAGGGACCAAGAAGTAGATTGTGTAACAAGGATTAAAGAGTCATATACAGTAATGAGCATCAGAGGGGAAAAGGTGGAATAGGGTTAACTCCTGGTGACAAGGGAGGGGAAGGCCAATGTTATGTTCAAGGTGTAGGCAAGATGGTGGTCAGGAGGATTATAAGATGGTCAGATCCAAGGAAGATACAGAAATAAATGGTCAAGAAAGCAATGAACAAATGAATTTGGTACAGGCAGTAAACTTTGATAACTGAGGCAGCATTTCATCATTCCCTGAGCTCCCAATTTATTTCTGGAGAGGCAGAGACCAGGATGAGAGTGGTTTAGTAAGAACCTGTTTCAAATAATAATAAGCAATGTAGAGCAAATGGCTATGTGGGTAGGGAAAGAGCACAAATCCTGCCATTCTGCTTATAGCTTGGGGGTAACCCAACACAGCCTCCTTGAAAGCCTAAAACTGGTGCTGGCTTCGCTGTGGCTGGCTAAGGTATCTCAGGCCATTCTACAACCAGGGGATGTAGTGTCTGTTTTGGGTCTAAAGGTACCATTACAGAGAAAACTTTAGAAGCATGACTTCTTGATTGTATCTTAGTTGGAACTGTCCTGCACATCTGACCAATTTGTTAATTCCTGGCTTTCATTTGGAAAGCTTCCAGCTCATTTGCATGCTACACTGCACAGTTCTGCCTTCTTAATGTAGTCTGAAAGTTCCATTGAGTAAACAATGGGTATAATATCAAATTAATTATTGGACACTCCATGCTATTTAATTTTAAGGCTCCCATTTTGCTAGCATTTTTTTTTAGGACAACCAGGCATGGAGTGCCAGGCAGCTGGACTAGTCCTCCTTGAACATCTTGTGGAGGCAGAGGAAGAGGAAAGGAAGAAGTAAGAAGACTCAAAGGGGAATGTTGTTGGAAAGAACCATGCTCTTTATCATGGGGAAATATGTTCAGTCCAATTTCCTGACCCGATATTTGGGCTTCTTCTATCTGCACTCACTCCCAATTCCTCAGCAGGTCTCAGATTTATTCTTTGATCTTTTTCCTGGATTGAGATTTTCCTCTGAACTGTGCTGAGGATGTTCCAGTAAATCAGAAGAACCTCATCTGACTTTAAAGGCCACATGGTATTCCTGTCACACTCCAGATAGGACCCTTGGCTTTCATCTTCATTGCATTGATGCTATATGTGATCACACGTTTATTTGCCTCAATATAAAATTAAAGTCTGTTTCCTCCCCTTGAGCTGCATTTTCTCTGTGGATGGGGGCTATTTCTCTTTCACTGTTGTTTTCCTGGCCTAGAATGTGGTAAGCACATGATAATTGTTAGACATATGGAAGGAAGAGTGAACAAAGTCAGCAAGGAGGTAGAAAAGGCCTTCTTCAGCTCCTCAGAGGTAATAGCCCTGGAACCCACAGCCTCACTAGAATCCTGGGACTTAGTTTCTGGTATTTCATAGGAGCTGAGAAGAACTTTTCTAGGAGCATGGACTCCCTATTAGCTTGCCACTTCCAGTCTTTTCCCATGTAAGCCTGGCCACCCATGGGCCATGTTGGCTGATGTAGTTTTATTACCTGCTGTCCTAACAAGATCTCTGCACACAAGCATGATTATGTCTTCCTTCTCCAAGGTCTTAAGCTCCCAGGGCAGGAACCGTGGCTTCTTTTATACTTGAAACCCCCACAGTTGTGATTCTCTCCTGTGACATTGTTCCTCTGTTTCTTCCACTTGAAGAAGCCTCTATTTTTCTCATTCAAATCCTCCCATCTTTCCAAGTCCTGTGAATGCTTCAGCTCCCCTGGAAGTCTTTCCAAGAGGCTTCACCCAGCAGTACTCTCTCTCCACAACTGTACCAAAAGCCTTAGCAGGTGCTTTTATTGCAACTCACCTTCAGTTATACTCTGATTGATGGTGACTTCTTGGCTTACTGAAGAAGGTGTCCTCTGTCTCTCGTAACCACCTCTTCCCATGTGGCCCTAGGCTTTCTTAGTTTGAACACCAGAAGTTTCACATGCCTGAAACTCTCTTTGACCCAGAAAAACCAGATTAGTTGATCACATTTACCCTTCCTCTGTTTCAGCTGCTCACTATGAGTCTCTGTCAAACTGTAGACAATTTCAGATTTAGGATTCAATTCAAGAATAACTTTCTCCAGAGAGATGTCCCTTCCTGGGGCCAGAAAACATCCACTCTTCTGGTGTAGCTACTGCTCTACTGTGTACCTGCTACTGTGGGTTTTGCTGGTCACATGTTCAGTATCTCAAGTACCCAGAGCAACATTTGACACACAGTAAGTCAAGAAGGAAGGGTTTTTTGAACAGCATGTGTTCAAAATATACTGAAGTCTGTAAATACAACCTTATTTGGAAATAGTCTTTGTGTGTGATCAAGTTAAGGTGAGGTTATTAGTGTGAGCCCTAATCTAATAGGACCAGTGTTCTTATAAGAAGGGGAAATTTGGATATATAGAAAGACACATATAGAGAAAATAGGATATAAAGAGACCCCAAGAGAAGATGGCTTATTTCAAGTCAAGGAACACCTGAGGCTCCCTCAGAAGCTAGGTGAGCAGCCTGGAACAGATCCTTCTCTAGTGACTTCAACTGTAGCCCCATCAACACCTTGATTTTGGATAGCCATTCTCCAGAATTGGGAGACACAAAATTTTGTTGTTTAAGTCACTAAATCTGTGATACTTTGTTACAGTTGCCCCATAAAACAAATTTACTATAGATCACTTAGGAGAGAAATATATTCTCCTTCCCACCTTTACCTGAGTATAGGCACAAATCTGCTCTGCAGGGCTTGAGGCTTCTATTGAACCTGGGGTAAATCTTGGAAGCCACAAAACTCATCTGGTTCTCAGATAACAAATGGCCTTCAGGTTGCATCTAGTCAGAAGAATCATTGTAGTAGTAACTGGAGTGTCCTGTAACATAATGTTTAACTACACACTCACAATCTTTCCCACTTCAATACACCTGGTGGCTCTTGCATTCTGGATTGTAGAGGAGGGGATATATTCAACTTTTCCATGTCCTTCCACATCGCCCCAAGTGTTGGTCTCAGGAATTCCCTGACCCTCCAGTGGTAGGAGAGGAGAGAGACATGTTACTCATCTGGAAATAAAGCTGTCTGGAAATTGCTTCATGCTGACTTTCTCTGATTAGCCCATGTCCTGAAGTGATCATTCTCAGAGACACTTTCGCAGAAGTCCCAAAGGGAACACTTCTGCAGGGAATGCACTTTTTCAGGTGCTGGGGTGGCCACAGACAACTTCACAGGCTCCCTGCTGGGCTCTCACACTTCCACTGGGTCTCTTAAGCAAGATTTAAAAAGCCCCCCGCTTCTCTTCCTTAGTGTCTCATATATGGCCCAAGAGAGGACAGAGGGCCCCAGTGTAGTCAGGTGTCTTCTTACTTCATTACTCTGGGTCAGGCAGCATAGCTTCTTTGTTTGAGATCTCTCTGGTATGTGTCACATACCAATCCAGTGTGTTCTCGTTCCCAGCAAAACAGTGTGCTGGAAGCCTCTCCTAAGCCTGCAGTAAGGGGCAAGTACCCATCCCACTGTCCCTGTGAATGTAGAACTCTTTGTACAGCCATAGTTCTTGCTCTCCAAAACAGTCATTAGTTACTTCAACCCTTAACTCAACCCTTAACTTCAACTTCAACCCTTCAACCCTTAACTTCTTTGAGGTGTGTACAGCGAAGATCTACATGGACCAGTGGCAACTGGGCAAGTTGATTTGCCTTGGCTTCCAGAGCAACTGGGACTAGGGTATAGGAAATATGGTCAAATGGACCAGAGCATCTTGTGCTGGAAAGTTAAGAAGGGCTCTAAGAATGAAAGAGAATCTGTGAGAAGACACAGGGGCCAGCTCAAGGTTTCTAACAGTTGCCTCTGGGGAAACGCAAACATCAAAGTGACAGGAACCGAAATGAATTATAATCCATAAATTAAAAAGAATGTTTGGATCCATGCTGAAGCTGAAAAATAGAATGAGTCAGAAATGTGTCCCGAGTATTTCAGGTTGTTCCTCAAGTGTCTTCTCAGAGAGAAACTCACTTCATCTCATATTCCCCATTTTTCAACTGGAGAAAGACATAGTGTCTTTCCCAGGATCACTTAATAGTCTAATTAGCAACAAATAAAGGACCAGTTCCCAGTCTTTACCTCCCCCATCGTCAAGTTCTGATGATGCCTCAGACTGGCTGGAAGCACCCTCTGTGATAGGCCTCTACCTGCCTACCACTCTTGCACATGTCTCTGCCCAGTGTGGAGGCCCCATCTTGTCCCCAGTGTCTGACATGTCTCTCTTCTCCTGGGTAGAAGGAATGTCCTTGGAGCAACCCTCAGACTATAGGGCCACTTTCCACCCACCGGCCCCACAGCAAAACTTATTAAGCAGCCTCCTGTCACTTCCACCTTAATAAATAAGAATCTCTTTTCAGCTTCTTTGTCTTCCTCACCTTGGGGGTCCTACCTCCTGTAACCACACTGTCAATTACACCTCATGTCTAGCATGGCCAAAGCTAATGAAAAGCAATAGAGAATTCACTGCCTTTTAATGAGGGAAACATGGCTTTTTACAGGGAACAATTTATTGGGCCAATTCCCTCTGTCCATCACCCAGGGGAGTTGCTGCCTTTTTGTATCCTGTATTTGTTACCATGTCAGGCACCATGTAAAACTGCCAGCCAAGCACTGAGGTGAAGGCTCTGACTCAATTTGTAGGGTGACATTTCTAATCTCCCTCCTTGAATCAGTAAGTGATCCTGGCAATAATATGCATAGAAATTAATTACTCCACCCTTCTGCTTCCTGGGCAGCCTGGAGCAGGACATCCTTTCAGGGCACTGCAGCTGGGCCAGTAACTACTGACCTTCCCCATCCCCAGCTGTTTGCCCTGAAAGGAGGTTGCAGAGGAGACAGAGGGCCACATTAGCCTAAAAATGCATAGGAGGAAAACGTCTTGTGCTATTAAGCCCCGTTAAAGGTCAAGGACAAATACCAGGTCTCCCTGTTTCTCAGGAGAGAGGGAGGTTGAAAATACAGAAAGCACACCACTAAAATTTATTCTGCCAATAGTTTTCTCTGTGACCTTGGGCATGGAGTCTCATCTCTGAAGTAAGGTGTTGCAAACAGAGTGATTACTACAGTGCTCTGCAAAACAGGACTCTCCTCTCTGCCCCACCTCAACTGTCTTTAGATTTGGTTCACCTGTGTGACCTTGAGCAAGCCCATTTAATTCTCTGCATTGGGTAATATTGTTCAGTCTACCTACTTTCAAAGATGGCACGGGGGGGGGGTCAAATGAGACAGTTGCTTTAACATAAGATTATATAATTTAAGTTCCAAACTCAAAGTTGGCTTGGTGGAATTAGAATAGTGATGGTGAACCTTTTAGATCTTTCAAACAGTGTCTGCAGTACTTGCGCCATAGGTTCACCAGCAGTGAATTGGAGGAAACATTCATTTTGAGAACTGACCAAGAATTCTTTCCAAAACATTTTCTACCATTTTGACACATCTGAAATCCTACCATTGGAGATTCATTTTGTCTTCATATATCACTTAATAAATTAGTAATAAATTATTTTTTTACTGAGCACTTGTGTACTATATTCTAAGTTGTATACTTGGATAGAAATAGATTCGTATCACATTTATATAAATTCATGACAAGAACTGTAAGGCAATTGCTATGATTATTTTAGGAAAATGATATTCTGAAAAATAAATTAGCTAGTGTCTATAAGCAAAAAGGACATAATATTTTTAAATATCAACTTTACTGAGATATAACTTGCAAAAATAAATCATACACATTTTAAATATGGAATGTGGTGAGTTTTGACAAAAGTATACATCTGTTTATCAATCCTCACAATCAAAGTGTGGAACATGTCCATGAGTCCCAGAGATTTCTTGTGACCCCACACAGTCAGTTCCTACTCCACACTTAGGAATATGCTGATCTGTTCATTTACTGCTGTTTAGATTTTTATTTTTTACATATATATGTAGTGGTATCTCCATTTATGAATGCTTCTGTTTGTAAATGATTTGGATCACACAGAAACATTTGTTTTTGTTTTTAAACTCTGCATTAGGTTATAAACACAACTATGATGATCTTTGCCTTTTGCCACACAAACACAAATGTGGCCATCTTTTCCAAAATCATAGAACAAATTAAATTCGTGAATTGAAGTATGTATGTGTGTATATATATATTCTGCCCTTTCCTTCAGTTTATGTTTAAAAATTATGAATGTTTTGGATGTATGAAATGCTTGTCTCTTTTTGTTCTATATTTATGCATTCACTTGTTGATAGATAGTTATGTTTTTCTCAGTTGTTGGTAGTATTTAAAACTACGAGTTTTGTGCCAGTTTTTGTGTGGACAAATGTAAATACTGGTAGATTTCTCAGAATTTTCTAATTACATGGTTATGCTATCTGAAAATAAAGATACTTTTGTTATTTTTTAATCTGTAAGACTTTTATTAGGTTTTCTTGCCTTATTGCATTAGCTAAGATCTCCAAATACGATGTTGAATAAGGGCAATGAGAAACAATGACTTTATTAGTAGAAAAGTATATAATGTTTCATTATTAAATATGATGTGAGCCCTGAATGTTTTTATAAATGTCTCTTATCAGATTTACAATTTGGTGAGAATTTTTAAAGATCATGAATGGTGTTGAATTTTACCAAATGTGTTTTCTGTATCTGTTTAAATAAACATGGTATTCTTTATTTCATTAATATGATACATTACATTGATTGATATTTAACTGTTAAGCTAATGTTATGTTACTTATATAAATCTCACTTGACATGGTATATTACCCTTTGTATATCTTTCTGGATGTAAGTAGTTAATATTTTGTTACACATTTTTGTGATTATATTTAGGAGGCTCTATAGTTTTGTAGTTATGTTTTTGGCTCTGGTGTTAGGGGTGATGGTCTCACAAAACAATTTAGAAAATGTTCCTTCCTCCATATGTTCTGAACCAATTTATAGAGGACTGGATATATCTATAACTCGGTGGTGCCTCAGTTCATAAAATTTGTTATTTGCAAAAAGAAGCATTTGGCAAAATTTTGTTTGCAATCTCTGCATTGGGTGACAAACATGACTGCAGCTGCAGTGTCATCTTTCTCACATAAACACAAATGTGGCCATCTTTTCCAAAATCTTTTCCACTCTCTCTGCCTGTCTGTCTCTGTCTCTGTCTCCCTCTCTCTCTCTCTCTCTCTCTCTCTCTCTTTCTGTCTCTCTCTCTGTATATATATACATATATCTCAGAAAGTTTTTCTGTTTCTTTAAAATATTTTTTCTGTTTTTTAAAAATTAATAATTCTCTCTTTAATAAATATGACTCATTAGACTTTTTTGATTTTTTCCAATCAGTTTCATTATTTGTGTATTTCAAGCCACTTGCTCATTTTGTCTAAGTGGTTGAATTATTAGCATAGAAATATTCCCAATATTCCCTTCTTATCCTATTATTTTCCATAGTGTTAGAGTCAGGACTTCAACACAACTTTGACTCCAAAAAGTTCCTTCTGCTTTGCAATCCTATTCCTTTTCTGCAATGCAGTTTGTCTGTGAAGGACCATAAACTGTGAGGTCCTTGGGAAGAAGCACTTTGATAGCAGCTGAAGCCAGAGAAGAAACAAGTTTGCTAGAAGTAAGTTCATGTGTGTGTGCATGGTCCTGGGACCAAGGAGTCTAAGGAGTGGAGCCAAGGAGCTCAGGAAAGGGCTGGAGAAAGAGCCATTAACAGCTTGCTTCTTTAAACTAAGTGCAGCACACACATAAGCACACCAAAGTCTTTCCGTGCTGCCACAGGAAGGGTCTGTAGGTGTCAGAGGTGGGCAGGGAAAGAGAACTAGACATTATGTGACTGACCCCTTGAACAGTGCTCTGGGATTAGCATGCCTGTCTCATGTGTCCCAGATGATGGCTGAATTTCCTCTCAGTTTTCCCTCTTGTTTCACAGCAAAACTCTTTTATGTTCACATGTGTTGGCAGTATGTATGTTTAGGTTGGTACAAATGCATAAGTCTCTTACCCAGAATCCACCCCTCTTCCAGTATTTCAAACTAGCAGCATTTGCCTTGTGCTATGGAAGTAAGATATTTACTTTCCCAGCTTTATTTAAAATTTAAGATTAAAAAGACACAGAAAAGAAAAACAAAAAAGTTACAAACAAACAACAAGAAACCAATACAATAACAGTATAGATTTACAAAACAAGATGATAGGAATTTGACAATGGTTGTAATATTGTATATTGTTACCTTCAAGAGGGTTGCTTGGATTAACAGATATAGACATGTAAAATTGATCTAAATATATCAGTATAAACTATTCATTCCCAGATTTTCTTGAAGATAGATGTGGCCTTGTGACCAGTCAAGATACAATAATATCCTCCTTATCTGTGGGGGATACAGTCCAAAACTTCCATGAGTATCTTGAAAATGCAGATAGTACCATGCCCTATTATTTAGTGCCCTTTCTATCTTGTTAAGCACTTTTCAAGCAATGTGACTGTAATTTTCACAGTTTGAAGTACAATAGCAAAACTTGCACAAACTTTTTTTTTCTTTATAAAGTCACAGATTTGTTCTTTCTATAGATTTTGACAACACTAGCATATGATTATTCTGTTTCCTTATTAAATTGAGAAACCAAGTATTTGTTTAAAGGAATGGCTTCTATTTGGCATATATAATTTGTACTATCACTGCTCTTGTGCTTGGAAGTCATTACTAAGTAAGTAAGAGTTGCTTGAACACAAGTACTGTACCAAATAGTCAAATGGACTACTGAGATAGTTACTAACTGACAAACAGGCAAGTAGCATATACCTACTACAGGTATACACTGGACAAAGGAATGATTCATGAGCTGGGCACAAGATTTCATATGCTACGCAGAATGGTGCCCAATCTAAAACTTACGAATTGTTTATTTCTGAATAATGCTTTTATATATTGCAGGTAAACTTAAACCTTAGAAAGCAGAACTACAGATAGGTAGGAACTGCTGTGTTAATCAAATCTATCGAGAGACTTGTGGGGTAAGATTTCTCTTTTCCTCCCATTGAGCATTTTCACAGCTTACTCTGGCTTCATACACTTTAAACTAAGTTAAATTAAGATGGGATGCTTGGCACATGGAGAAGTTCTCCTAAGACAATGGGCAACAAAGCTAAGTTTGGAAAGTTAATATATATCAGATGGCATTTTAGAAGGACAAAAAGAATCTGGAACCTTAAAGATATCATTGAATCTCTGAACCATCCCTGGAACCACTTACCTTTAGGTTTATTGATGTGACAGTAAACGTATTTTTTAAGCCATTTTTAAGTGGGTATTGTTTCTGTCAGATCTTTAACATCTTAATTGATAAGCCCATTAAAGTCATTTTATACTCAGTGGTCTCACTTGGTACCAAGATATTTACAAAATCAGAGATGTGGACACTCTGATCATGTAACAGTACTAAAAATCAAAATGCCCCCAAATACTTGTATTAATATAATCTTCAGACTATGTGCAAAATGAAAATATGAATTTAAGTATTCTTCTAGAGCACTCTGGAACTCGGCAACTCCATGATCCTAACTCAAAGACCCAAAGAGGGAGAGTGTCCAGAAGAGTATGTTTAGAGAGCAAGAATTTTGTGAGATGGTGAGACATTTGTAACATCCCTTGGTTTGTTATTTATATAATCTCTTGCCACTTTCTCTAGAACAATTGCCAGCATAACCTTTAAATCACAAAGGGACTTGGCATTGCTGCAAAGTGGTAAGAAAGACTAATGACTTTCTCTTGCAAAGGCAGGCTTCTTAAATGAAGGTGAGTCTGGAGGGATTAGGGGAGTGGTAAGATGAAAGGGCAGGACTGATATTACCTGGAGGAGAGAGCCCAACCAGCCAATAAACCCATGGGCTGTCTTCATAGTACTCAGAAAAATGCAGAGAACTGAACGTTAAAGCAATATATGCTGTTACAAAATATTATTCAAGATATTATCACAAAAATAGAAAAGTCTGATCAGACTGAGGAAGGTATGAAGCTATCCTCACTCATAAACACTGCTGCTGAGAAACTTAATTGCCATAACCATTCTGGAGAAAGATCTGGCAGAATCTAGTAGAACTGAAGACGCACAAACACTTATAACCAGTCATTCTACAGAACCCATTGCAGATTGTGCATAAGGCCAAGTGAACAAGAAGGTTCATGGGAGCACCATTTCTAACAGTGAGAAGTTGGCACTACTGTGCTCTCATTATTCATTAAGAGGGGAACTGACCAATAAACTGTTGTGTGTTTACAGAGAAGAAAATTACACAACACTAAAGATGAAAGAGCCAGCACTTCCCTACTGTTGAATGAGGTTGGAGAGTTGTAGAAGATTGTGCTCAACATTCTGCCATTCATGCAAATTAAAAAAATTTGAAAAGCAAGACAGTGTGCCTTTGGTGGGCACATGTATGTGTTTTAGTAGTATAAAGGTTTACATGGAAATAGAAAATCAAGTTCAGGATAGTTCCTATTTCCCAAAGGGCGGAAGGAAAACAGGATTGGAAACTAATATACAAGGGACTAAAAATAGATTTGGCCTTGTTATTTCTCAACATGGGGTTGTATATGGACCTTCATGAACTCCACATCATTTTGAATGTCATAAATTTTTCATTACTACTACTTAAAAAGCGATAGAAAGTAGGGAAGCAAAAGATATTGGCTTGGGGAGAAGTCTTGAGGGCTTGATGTTAGAAAAGTCAGTGGCAAAGCCAGGAGCCATGGAATTGGAAACCCACACCTGAATCCCAGCTCTTTGGTTGGCCAACTGTGATGTGCTTTCAGGGGCAAGTTAATTAACCTCTCAAGAACCTGATTTTCCCAGGTGTGAAATAAAACTAATGATATTTACTGTTACTTGAATGTGGTCAGTTCAGTAATTAAGTAAAATATTTTGAGTAGCTCATTCAGTACCTGTACATTTTTAAGAAGGCTGCACATTCTGCTTTATCTGAGACAATCTTGGTTTATACCTTTCAATCTCAAAAGTTGTTTGATTTGGAAGATAAATAATATTATGACCCTATACTCTGTAAATACTCAATGTAATTGAGTTATTTGAGTACTCAATGTAATTGAAATTGAGTAAATGAGGGGACTCCTTTAGTCCCCTATTTGGATTTTGAATCCATAGAAACAGTTTCCATTTCTTTCCAAAAGCCTATCTCACACTATCTATGCAGCAGCAGGTCCAGAACCTTCCATGCTATAAGCTATGAATATCTATTCCTTTGGAATTAATTGCTACAGGACTCCTGTTCAAGAGCAGGACCCAGCCAATTAAACAATAGGACCAGAATAAAATGAAAAGTTTTGATGCTAAGAATAAAATGGGGCAAAAATATGATGAAAAAAAACAAAATAAGATACTGAAACAGCCCAATGAAAACTTGTGTTGCGTATCCAGAATTTTCTAAGTCTTTCACATGTGGAAACACATTTAATACTTATAGACAAGAAAACTTAATCCAAAGAATTAGTAAGTCTCATGAATCAAGGGAGAATGACTTCAGATCTCATTAATTGCTTTGATCCAATGCCAAAGAATCTGCTATGAAGTAATCAGATCGAGTTTTAAAAATAATCAGTTTAAGAAACAATGTTCAAATGAGTGTTGTTCTCCGAAGTAGCTGTTAGAAGATTCTATGTGTGCTTCTATGTTGTTCTGGAATTCCCACTAGAATGTGGGTGCAAGCCATCAAATAGCCTCAGTTTTCTTGCATTTTAAAGTGGATGTGGTTTTTGAGGAAGAATCAGTAGTTATATAGAAATGAAAAATAAGACCATAATGAAATTGCATTACAAACACACCTGAATGACTAAATTAAAAAGACCAATAGACTAAGTTTTGGTGAGGATCTGGAGCAATGGGAACTCCTATATACTGCTGGTTGGAAGGAAACATGGGGTGGCTGGCTTCTTTGGAAAACAGTTTGACAGCTTCTTATGTAGTTAAACATACATTTACTATATGATGTAAGAGAAAGGAAAGCTATTCCCATAGAAAGTGCTGTGTGTGGAGCTTTATAGCAGCATCTTTATTCATTATAGCCTCAAACTGGAAATAACCTAGATATCCATCACCAGACAGAAGACAAGCCATCTGTGAAAGTATTCTTACCCTCGGAATATTAGCAATGAAAAAAGGAGATGACCAAAGTATACAACAACATGGATATGTTTTAAAAGTATGAGACTGGGTTATGGCTTGTATTTAGATGTCTCCCTAAAAGCCTCATATGGTCATAGGTGGGATTTTTTGGAGATGGCTGGATCTAGAGTATGTGATGCTAGGATTAAATGTGTGATGCTGGGATTAGGTTTCCCCACCTGGGAGTGGGTGATACCACCCAAAGGGCAGGCAGCCTGGATGAAACATAAAGGCAGACTTGGTTACTGGTGCTTTGTTGCTTTTTGCCTCTCGTGAACTATTTCTCTTCTGTGATGCACTTCTGCCATGTCACCCTGACTTGGAGCCAACCAATTATGGACTAAAACTTCTATAAACTGTGAGCCAAAATCAATCTTTCCTTCCATAACCTTTTTGGTATTTCATCTCAGCAACTTGGAAGTAACTAAGACGGACTGTGTAAGGGAAGTCAGACACCACAGGCTCTCCATTATCTCATTTTGTCTCACATGCACTCTTGCTATCCCTGTTTTATAGGTGGTGATACTGAGGCATAGAGTAGTTATGTCTAAGTCATATAGGTAGGCAAATTTAGAGCCAGGATCTGGCATTAGCAGTGTGACATTTAAGGCTGAGTTCTTAGCTATGATGCTACTCTGAAGTCTTCTGTTTGTCACAAATACCCTGTCTGTGACAAATACCCTGACACATTCTTAGCCACTGCCAATGTATCTGCTCTGTTCCAATAGGGATAGAATTGGCTTTAAGGGCATCTGTCATCAGATAAAGGGCACAGAGCACTCCCACACTACAGTGCTACTGTAGTGAAAACCCACTAACAGATGTTAAGGATCTGGCTTGCCCTGCCCCTGAGTCTACCTGAGTTATACTTCTCTACTTTTTAAGTTAGGTCTGGAAGGTAAGGATCGGTGATTACACCCTTTCAGAATCTGAGTTCTGATCAGAAAGACAATTGGCTGCAATCCTCTTCTCTCTGAAGATTTCCATTCCAACTTTCCCTAGCCCCTCTTCAAGATACAATGATGCTCCCAGTTTTCTCTGTCATAACTACTATTTCACCTTGTGCTATAATTTTTATGTGTCTGTTTATATCCATGAAAACATGAAAGGCTGGTGGCAAAGAGGGATCTTCCTCCAGTGCCTGGCACATCACGGGTAAACAATAAATGTTCATGAAATAAAATGAAATAATATCCCGTTGACTTTTATTTTACTATAAAAATACCTGCGGCAGTAAACTGAATAAGGGAAAAGGTTTACTTTGGCTCATGGTTTCAGATGTTCCAGTCCGTGGTCCTTGCTCCAGTTGCTCTGGCCTGTGGTGGTTCAGTGCATCATGCTGGTAGGTGTGGCAGAGAAGTACTGTTTATGTCATGAAAACTGGGAAGCAAAGAGAGAGTTAAAGGAAGGGGTAGGGCCCTAAACCTTATAAGGCCACACCTCAGAGACCTAACTTTCTTCCAGCTTTTAGTTCTGTACTTCTCAATAACACCGAGGGCTAAAAAACAAACTTTCAACACATGGGTCTTCAGGGAACATTCAAGATCCAGCCTATGTACTTTCCTAGGTAAATTGGCCTACCAATTAATACACAGATATTTCTCAATTATTTACTACTAGGGATTCCTGTGGAGGATACACATAAGGAACTCTTCTTGTTCACTGAGTTTGCTCACAAGTATTATTATCAGGAAGTGGAGACCAGTGTTTGAAGCAGAACATGTCCAACACTGGAGGAGTGACCTTGACAAAGGAAGGATAGATGGTACAGGCTGAGATTTCAAAGAGGTTTCTGGGCTAGACATGTCTGTGTCTTGTTTTGTGAGAGGGAGAGAGTGGAAATTTAAGGAGTAGATATTAATTTTTAAGGCAGGATTCACTTCTGACCCAAAGAAGGAAAGTTTGTGGGCTTCTACAATGTTGCTGAGTTTCTACATTATGGACATTGCAAGGTCATGATTCTGGCCAGGCCACACAAAGAGTTTCATGTCTTTTTCCAGGAAGATTTGCAAATAAATACAGGCTCAAAGGAGGGTGACCATGGTAGGCTATGTTGTGATAATGGTCTGGCCCTTTTACAACCAACATTCTTAGTCCTACACCTAAGCCCCTTCCCTTTTCCTGGAGAGGCAGTCCAAAGTCACATCAGTATCAAGTCTACACTCAAGGCCAGCACCTCTGGGTGGGGGAATTCATAAGGGTTACATAGTTCTCACTGCACTTCTGGATATGGTTATTTTAGGCTATTAGCAAATTCACTTCCATCATGCACAATGATGATTGTCTTAGTTGCTTTTCTCTCTCCTTTTTGAGACAAAATACCTGATTCCCAAAGTTAGGGAAGGAAAGGTTTATTTCTTACAGTTTTTGGAGGTTTCAGTCCATACTCAGCTGGCTCCATGGGGCAGGGTGGCATGGCAAGGCCACTGTAAAACAGCAAGGTGTGAACTATCAAGAGAGAGAAGCCATTTCTTCTTCCCACTGTTACACTATATGCTGGCTCCACCACTGGACAGGTGTAGCACTCATATCATCAATCTGAGTGCTAGACAATGCATCAATCAGAAACGCTAGATTTGGCTGCATCCATCATTGCATGAGGCTTGAGGAAGCACTGATATAAACCATGACAATGAATGGCCAAAAGCAAGCATAGAATTGCAGGGTTAGCAGTATCCAGCAATTCCTTGTCTGTAGTGTGTTCTCTGGGCAATCGCATGATTATTTCAAGGACGTATATATTGGAAGCAACCAGTCTATCAAAGGCTTGCTTTGGGGGGCCAAGCTATGGATGGTGATCAAGGTCAAACTTTGCCCTCAGAATAGACCTGTCTTAGGCAACTTCCATATCAATAAAATAGCATTGCATGGAAAAGAACGGAAATGGAGGAGACTCCCAAGAAACTTAAAGAGGTACCTCAAGAAAGCTAAACCCAATGGGATAAAAAAAAGGTTTAAGCAAGAAGTCAGGCTCAAGCCCTTTCTTTTCTATTAGGAGCTTTTGTGTTGGCTGCATAACAATCACTCTTTTTTTTTATTATTTGTTCTCCCAACAGATCTATCTGAAAGGAATTCTATAGACCTCTGTCCACCAGAGCATCACATGTACATGATTCAATTAACCTTTAGTGTGACTTGGGAAGTTTGTACAATAGGAGAGCCATACCTTAATTGGCAGCCTGACACAGACAATAAAGTTTGATCAGATAAGGAGACATTGGGGATGTCATTAGCATCCTGTACCAAAGACTACATGACATGTAAAAGTTGTTTAATTTCTTCCAGGGAAGGAAAGGAACAAGGAACCTGGTTTATGTTTTCTGAATTTTTTTTTTTGCTTATTAAATACTACATTTTCCCAATGCAGACATCAAGTGGGGCTAGTGTTTTTGTTCTTCTAACCTCATCTTTGTTGCCCTGTACCCCACCAAATAATCATTTTCCTGTTATTAAAAATTTGTACTCTTCAAGAGGTGTTTTGAAAAAGCAAACATAAAGATAGATGGAGTAATTCCTTTTTAAAAGTTTTGAAGAGGAGAAATGAGAAAATCAGAGGGAAGGTAAGATTGTCTGCTGGAGAAAGCTTGGAAGAAGGTGGCCTTGGTGTTTTTCACACTTTCCTCAGAAGCAGAAATTGGGGGGAGAATTCCGGAAACCAGGGGAAAGGGCACTAGGCCAATGTTCCATCATCTCTTATTTGGAAGAGTTTTAAATCTTGACTCTTCCAGTGAATCTTTCCTCAAGAAAAAAGAGGAGGGGAGGGAAAGGGAGGAGAAGGAGAGAGTAAGGTGGGGGAAGTGAGGAGGAGAGAAAAGAAGAGATGATAGGAGAAGGCCAAAGGGGAAGGGAGAAGCTGACATTTACAGAAAACCTTCTTTGTGCTAGGCAAACTCCAGGTATCTCCCTGATTCTCATAATGAGCCATAAGAATGATATTATATTATGTTGAATTTATATATGAGAGAGTTGAGAGAAAGAGAGTTAAAAGCTTGTTGAGGTTACCAATAAGTAGGTGTCTGGGCTCAGATTCTATTTTAACTCTTTTTCCTGCTCCCTATTTGAAGGAGAAGGGATAGAGCATTTCAAACACAATCTCCTTTCTGTTTAGAGAACTCCTCTCTGTTAAGTGAAGCATCTTCTCATTTCCCTACAAGAGACAAAATGCCTACCAATTTAATTTATATATTAACTAATGTGCATTTAGAAGAGCTTTGAAATGCATAATGCACTAAAAATGAGCAATTAATTTTAACTCATGCAAAGATACTTAAAATTAAATAGAGCTAGACCAATGAAGGTATGATTGACACTGCTATGCTGTAAATTCTTTTGGAATTAACAAATTATCATCATCAAATATAGAGCAAATGCTCACTCTGAAAAAAAAGGCTCTATTGAAAAAAGGGTGGGAGGGAGAGTAGTGGAGTGAAACAGATAATCGTGCTGTCCAAGAAAGGAAACATGGAAAAAACGTAAGAAAAGTAGATAGTAAAATGTCCACAACTGTTCACATACACATGCACGCACACACACATACACATGAGTCACATACATATAGAGTTTCTCCTTACTTTAGGCACTAGGGTATATGCTAAACCAGAGAGAGAGAGACAATGGCCATACTCATTTAGAGAGTTTACAGACTTGAAGGAAGGATAGTACATGAACAAATAATTACAGGTATGAAGAGGAGGGAGAAATGAGATCACTAGGGAATTTTTGGAAAAGGAATGACTTAGAAACTTCAGAATTCTAGCATTTTCTAGCATGTCTCTGAGCAATAACTCGGCCTCTCTATTTAAGCCTCTAACACCGAGAGTGAATTCTGTGTTCTCTGAGTCCTCCCTAGCAGCTCTATGAAACCACATAGGTGTGGCTATAGTGGGATGCTACTGCCCAGGCAAAAGGGGGAACAGAGCAAACTTTACATATAGTATTCTCCCTTCCAAGTGTCTATATCCATCCCATAACCTTCTCTGGTATACTAGCCAGCACACTTTTCCCTGCTGGAGCACTGTTCTAGCACCTTGGACAGCACCCTAGCTGATCAGGCTTCGTGACCATCTTGTGTCCGAGGTGCAGATCCCCTTCAGTGCACTCTGCAAAGCCTTTGTTGCCCTCAGTCCGTGTCAACAGGGTAGGGGCTGCAGATGCTGCCCCCCCTAACCCTTGACCACTTCAGCTGCTGCCTGGGGAGATAGTACTTTAATGAGAAGTAGTCGTATGTGACTGGAATGGTGAGAATTTAAAAATCCAAGGGCAAGGGTCAGCATAAATGCTAGTCTTTGAAGACTTCATGGATGAATTGGGAGGGTGGATTAGATGAAAGGATCTTTGCTGCAAATTTCACTTGCATGTTAGGTCTCCATCAGTGTCAAGTAGATTTGGTGACAAGAATGGAAAGTTCTAGGGGTAGATTTCATGGTTAAGCACAGAAGACTGACTCTCTGCACTTAGATACATATCTCCTTAATTCTCCATTAATGCAGGCTTATTCTCTCCTGATTGAAAACATAGGAACAGCTTGATGAAGCAGTAACTCAGCAGAAATAATGATGATGATGATAACAGAAGAGAGAATCATTTAAAAAGCTTTTTATTTTCCAATTTGTCTTTGTTCTGTCTCAGATGAACATCAGCTGATTGTTTTTTTGTGACATCTCTAAAAGATAGGTAGGAATTAGAATTCTGTCTCAAGAAATATCTAATTTATAAGTAACCAAAGAGGTGGGTGGCAAATAGTTAAGTCACTGGCTTTTCCTATTAAAAGCCACTGGGGATGAGTTCCTCCAGTAGTTAACAGTGATGCTTGCTGTGTTCTCTGAGCTGGATGAGGCATGTAGTAGACAATTAATAAATTTGTTGGTGGGTCAGGTAAAACATTGAATAATTAAATGAATGAACAAACAAAGAGTCTGTGGGCTTTAGTAGATGCAGCCCACAAATTATCAGTAATTTAGTCCTTTTTAATATTGAGTGCTGTCTCATTGCATGCATGCAATATGTTCATCCATTCACTACCTAAAGGCTTCTCTCCAAGTTTGGGTGTTGGGAACAAAGCACTATTTCATTCACTGACAAGTTTTTCTTTTTCATGTGAATCAAAGTTCTTATTTCTCTTAGGTAATTAATGGATAGTTGGGTTATATAGTAAGTATATGACTAACTTTATAAAATAAAATTGCCAAAATTTTTAGAAAACTGGATGTACCACTTGGTATTCCCACTGGCAATGTGCAAGAGTTCCAGGTGCTTCACATCTTCACAAGCTCTAAGTATTGTATATTTCTTCTATTTAGCATGCTAATAGCTACACAGTGGATCCACTGTCCTGAATCAGGAAGTACTCTTGTCAAATGCTTTTCTTGCATCTATTGAGATGATGATATGGTTTTTCTTACTCTGGAAATATGATAAATTGCACTAATTGATTTCCAAATCAGACTTCCATTTTAAATATAAACTCTATTTATAATGTATTATTATCTTTCTATATTTCTGAATGTTATTTGCCAATTTTTATTATCACTTTAATTGTATAAGTCAGTGGAGTATAGTATGATACTTTAACTTGTATATGCAACATGTAATAATCAAATTAGGGTAGTTAGTATTTCCATAACTTTAGACACTTAAAAAAATTTTTAATTTGCAGCAATTGTATATATTTTGGAAGAAGAGGGTAATATTTCAAATTAATACATGTATATAGTATATATTAATCAAATCAAGATAATTAACTTTTCTATCTCATTATTTTGTGTTTGAAGGCTTTAAACTCCTCTTTTCCAGCTATTCATAAAATATAGAATGGATTATTGTGAAT
This sequence comes from Dolichotis patagonum, assembly GCA_004027295.1. Lineage (NCBI taxonomy): Eukaryota > Metazoa > Chordata > Mammalia > Rodentia > Caviidae > Dolichotis > Dolichotis patagonum. The sequence continues at coordinate 129,954 of PVJX010001489.1, read as the reverse complement.
TACAATCACCCCACTATTTGGCAGAAAACTAGAACTCATTCTTTCTACTGTGTTTAATAGAGCATATCCCCTCACTTTCCTCCTCCCTGCCTTCTTAGCTTTTAGTAATCACTATTCAGATTGACTTTTTCTAGCATCCACCTGCAAAAGAATAAGTTTTGTTTCTGCATTTGGTTCATTTAAAATAATGTCCTCCAGACCTATCCACTTGGTTACAAATGATATGCATTCCTCTTCACTGCCAAATAATATTCAGTAGTGTGTATATACCATTTTCTTTACTATTTGCCCATCAACATGGGTATGCAGGTGTCTTTTCCAATATTGAGTTGTCAAATTTTTGCTCAGAAATTTTATATCTCTTTTCATTAGAGATATCAGTTTGTGGTTTTCTCATTTGCCTTTGTCTGGTTTGGGTACTTGGCTATTTAGTCACTTTTGCTGAAACAAAACACCTGACCTCTGCAACTTAAAAAAGAGGTTTTACTTTGACGCACATTTTAGAAATTTCAGTCCATATTCAGCAGGCTTAAACACAAAGTGGGAAGGTAGAAGAGCCTGGACAGAAGAAAGCTATCTAAACCATAAGATAATCTGACGTCTTACAGAAAGCAGAGGTAGATGATATGTAAATAAATGAATGTGACTGTATCCCAGTAAAACTATCCCAAAAAGATGGCAAGCCAGGACCCATGGACTGTAGTTTTCCAACTTCCAGTTTAGTTTATTATTTTGACACTCTTCTCCTTTTCTAAGCATTTAATGCTATAATATTTCCTCAGAGAATTACTTTGTTGTAGTCTATAAATCTTGAAATGTTATACTTTTATTTCTTGTGGGTCAAAATAATCTCTAGTTTCCCTTGACATTTCTTTTTTAACCAATGAATTATTTTTAAATGTGTTACTTAGATAAAAATATTTGGGAGTTTTCTGGATATTTTTCTATGGCTGATTTCTAGCTTAATTCCATTATGATTAAAAAACATACTTTGCAGAATTTTAATGTTTTACATTTATTAAAGCTTTCTTCATTGTTGGTGAACATTTTCAAATGCATTTGAAAAGAATGCATTCTGTTGTTTTATGAGGGACTGTTCTATTGATACTTGTTGGGTCAAATTGGCTGAAAGAGTTCTTCTATACCCTTGATGATTTTCTACTCGCTTTGGATAACTATGAGAGCTATGTTAAAGTCTCTATACTTACAGATTTGTCCAATTCTTTTTAATTTCTGTCAATTTTTGCTTCATGTACTTTAAGACTCTACTGTGAGGTACATACTCATTTAGGATTTTTCTTCTTAATATGACCATTTGTAATTAAGTGATGTTCTTCTTTATTCCTAGAAATTTTACTTATTCTGAAGTCTACATGTGGTACTAATGGAGCACTTGTATCTTCCTTGGCTAGTATTTGCACGATATAGATTTTACCATCCTTTTGTTTTTAATCTATTTGTATCTTTTTTATTTAAAATGCTTTCTTTTGGACAACATTTAGTAGTCTCCATTTTTCATCAAATCTGATGATATCTGAGTTTTAGATGATAACACTTATACCATTTATATTTTATTTACTTATTGAAGAAGTTAGCTTTTTAAAATTTTATTTAAAGAGAAAAAACAAAAAAAGAAAACAACCAAACAAAACAGAAAAAGGGTAGCAGCAATACAGAATTCCAAAGGCAAAAAATAAAAGAACCACAATAACAACAACAAAACAAAAACAAAAACACTAAGATATTGCCACTTGATGGGTTACAAAATTAAAGCACACAAAGTAGACATTCAAACAGTGAGACTATTAACAGTTCTGCTCAACAATCTAACAAAAACAGTAATGTGGTCATCTATCTTACACACTTATACACTCAGTTATATCCTTTAGAGCACTTTCTTTTATTTTAAGGGGGTAAAATTAAACACAACAAAACAGAACAGAGCAGGACTTAAGAAAGCATAAATTTCAAAGCTATACAACCAGGGATCCTCACTATCTGTCATATTGTCTCTTGTTTTCTTCCAAATGGTTGTCCATATCTTTGCATATGGGGAGCTCATACTAAATACCATAGCCAATTTTTTCACAAGATGTGTAGTTAACTGGCTCCCACTTGCTAAGGAGGGGAGACATGGGACAGGATGACGTGAGATGTCTGATTCTCAGCCTGCCCACCGGCAGGAATACAGCCACCCCCCAGAGAGGGGTGGAGCTCCTTGTCCTCCTGGCACCCTGAGTCAACCGCACGGTGCAGGTCCCAAAGAGCCAGGGTCTCTCTCCTTCAGGCCACTGAAAGTCTGCCGCACTCTCAGCCGCCCCCCAGAGAGGGGTAAAGCTCCTTGTTCTCCCAGCACCCCAAGTCAACCACACAGTGCAGGTCCCAAAGAGCCAGGGTCTCTCTTCTTCAGGCCACCAAAAGTTGGCCACACTCACAGCTGCCCCCCAGAGAGGGAATGAGTTCCTTGTTCTCCCTGCACCCTGAGTCAACTGCACAGTGCAGGTCCTGATGCACCAGGGTCTCTCTCCTTCAGGCCGCCAAAAGTTGGCCACACTCTCAGCCATCCCCCAGAGAGGGGACGAGCTCCCTTTTCTCCTGGCACCCTGAGTCAACCGCACGTTGCAGGTCCCGAGGTGCCAGTATCTCTCCCCTGCAGGCCCCCAAAGTCCACCATAATCACCTGCTATTTCTTTCTGATGAATTGACCATTACATTTCCAAAGGTCTGAAATGGCCATCAGTCCACAGAAAAAAATCTCTTTAGGCTTCTGTTTGAAACCAGCAGCTACAGCAATCTGCTGGCCTTGCTTCAGGGACATTGAAGAAGTTATCTTTAAGACTACCAGCTTATTATTTTCTGGGTTTTTAAAAAAATTTATTTAAAGAGAAAAAAACAACACAAAACAGAATAAAGGGTAGCAACAATACAGAATTCCAAGGAAAAAAGGAAAAGAACAACAACAAAAGAACCTAAGAAATTATTACTTGACAAATTACATACTGACTTCTTGGAAATAGTTGTTCAAATTACAAAATTAAAACATGTAAAGTAGACATTCAAACAGTGAGACTGTTAACAGTTCTGCTCCACGATCTGATAAAAACAGCAATATGGTCATCCATCTTACCCACTCAAATATACATGCAATTATATCAAAAGGGTAAAATTAAACACAACCAAACAGAGCAAAGTGGATCACAAGAAAGCAATGTAAGACATAAATTTCAAAACTAGACAATTGGAGATATTCACTCTCTATCATATTGACTCTTGTTTTCTTCCAAATAGTTGTCCAGATTGTCACATACAGGGAATTCACATGAAACAACATAGTATGGAATTGATCTGAGCAGGACGAAGAGGGCATTTCAGGTCTTCAAGACCAGACATTAGGGAAGCCATGAATGGCTGTCATAGTGTTTCTCATTCTCCTCAAAACAGCTGTCCATACCTTCATGTGCGTTGAACTTAAACAAGACAAAGCAAGCTAAAATCACTTTTAACAAAAAGTCATAGTTTTGATGGATTTCACATCATGACATTATGGAATCAGCACTGGGTACTGTAATGTCTCTTTTTCTTCAAAATAGTTGTTCATTTCAACATGTGTTATACAGTTGGTTCTTGTAAACTGTTTATAAGCTCTACACATGCATGAGTCTCTACATGTATATCTATCATTTCTGTATTAGAGGGAAAAACAAGACAAAGCAAGATAAAACAAAGCAATTCCTAGAAAAGCATGAAGCAAAAAAGTCACATAAAACCAAAATACAAGGCGATCTACAATGGTTACCATGATGTCTCAGCAGTATATAACAACATTAACAAAAACGAAGCATTGGAGACATTATAAGACTTCAAAAGCAAGTAATAATCAAACTAGAGTGGTTATCTTAGTGAATCTTGTTATCTTCAGTGTAGTTGCCTATACTCTTAGACTTGATGCTATCAATCATAACATATTTAAATAAAATCAGTCAATACAAAGTAGCAATCTAACAACCCAGATTCAAATAAGATCAGTCATACTAAGATAGTATAAGTTACAAAGGGCTTCAGATTAAGTTAATGGTAAAATTGGGGATGATTACCATAATATGTCCTCTTATTTTTGGGATAGCTGACCATGTCCTCAAGTCTAGTGTAAGTAGACAAACTGGAACAGCACGTAATCCATCCAAGAAGAGTGGTGAGAATAACGTAAATTTTAAATCTTGTTACCCAATTAACAATATCATCTGCCTCCCTTTTTTTAGACAATTCCTTCCCTTTCACTCCCATGGGGTGCACTGCTTGTTTTGGGTCCCTCTGCCTCCCTATATAGAGCATCTCAATGGATCCTATCTCCTGATCTATTCTGCCTGTGTTTCTCTCTGTTACTATTTCAAGGCCATCTATACTAGAGATTACAGCCAATCTTCTCTGCCTTATTTCTGCTATTCTGTTTTTCTGACACTGGTTGTCTATTTTTCTGTTCCACTCCACCATCTGCCCCATTCACTGAGGCCTCTCTGCCACTGTTTCTGAAATGCTCATATTCTTGTTCTCTCTCTCTAAAATGTCCTTCAGTATTTTTTGTAGGGTTGGATTGGTGGTCACAAATTCTCCAAGTTCCTCTTTGTCATGGAAGCATCTTGTTTCTCCATTAATTTCTAGAGAGAGTTTTGCAGGATACATGAATCTGGGCTGGAGGTTGTTCTCCTTCAGGGCTTGAATTACTTTACTCCAAGCTCTTCTTGACCTGATGGTCTGTGTCGAGAAGTCTGCCATGATTTTGATAGGTTTTCCTTTATAGGTGATCTGTTTCTTTTCTCTGATGGCTTTTAATATTCTGTTCTTATACTGAATTTCTGGGATCTTGATTATTATGTGTCTGGGTGTAGCTCTGTTTGGGTTGTAGGTGGCTGGAGTTCTGTATGCTTCATACTTCTGCATATCATTTCTTTTTTCTATGCTTAGGAAATTTTCTTCAATAATTGCTGTGAATAGCCTTTGTAATTCCTCTGGTTTGATTCCTGCTTCTTCATTCACATACTTTATTC